>JAPMOB010016154.1:0-22342 GCA_029875015.1 Lepomis gibbosus | reverse complement strand
ACACACACACACACACACACACACACACACACACACACACACACACACACACACACACACACACACACACACAAATATTCCTTTTACTGAAACACTGTAAAGGTTAAATCCAACATGAGTTTTATTATTAATTCCAGGGAGCAACTGATCAAACTGTGCATTACATTTAGACATTACAGCATATGTCGTTGTTTGCTCCTGCTTGTGTGGGCCTTAATGCAAGGCCCTCCTTTTCTTAACTGTCCAGTTTAACTTCTGACACCATTATTTTCCCAACCTGCCATATTCTATGCAAATTGGCTCAACCTAGCAACGATGGTATATTTATCGCTGCAGCAGATAAAAAATAAAAAGCTTTATTGCCATACTGCATGTGTCACTCAATTAAATATATTATTCTTGCAATCAAGTGAGTGTGTTTGGTTCGTGTGCTGAACTCAGTGAGAAAGCGGATTTCATCATGACCTTTGCTCACCAGAGCGTATGCCTAGTTGAATGCTCCCTCGCAGGAGAGAGGCAGTGAGCCTCCCTCCACACAATGCCCCCAATCATAGTTAGTAGCATAGCAGTCATGTTACAGATTGTGATGTTACAGTGACTTCCTGTTCATGAAGTGGACTGCTGCTAAAGATTATTTCTAGCAACCAAAATACTAACTTTAGCCCAGCATTTTTAAAAAAGTTTTAATGATTCAACGAATTTACAGTAGTAAATCACTATTGATGAAACTAGCAAATAGTAACTTATTGATGAATTTACAAATAGCTGATCCAGCCTAATCCAGGACCGTAGCTACAATTCAGGACATTCGATTTGGGGTTTTAGCAATCACAATTAAAAGCTAGCTTTATTGTAGCATGTTTCAGACTCAATGTATGCCAATAAATATTATATAATTATAATGTAATATAATTTTGTTACCAGTATTTTAATTTAGGCTTGAAAACAACATTTGGAACCTACTGACCTGTGTTAATTCAATAAAAGAGACAATATAACTGGATTGTTAACTGAGCTTTTCTGGTCAAAATGTTCTGGGGCTGTGGGGACTTGGATTTATAACCTCATTGTATCTGAAATTATGGCTACGCCCTGCTCCTTACCCTCTCCTGCAGGCGCTCCATAATGGCGGCCAGGTAAGCCTGCCGGTTCTCCTCATTTTGCTCCATCTTCAGCTGAAGCTTCTCCTCGGCCATGCGGCTGAAACTGCTGTTCTCCTCCATGGCCTTCAGCAGCACGTCACGCTCGTGCTCCCGCTTTTCAGCCAGGGCCCGCAGCACCTGCGCCTCCTGGGACTGGAGGGGGAAGGGCGGCGGGTGGCAGAGAGAATGAATCAGCAAGGGTCGATAGCGAGAGACTGATTTACTCAATGCCACCCATTGATTTTTCTTAAAATTTAAGCAGGAATCACAGCTGGTGCAACTAACTCACACATGTAATAATGTTAAGCATAAAAATGTCTGGACATAAGAGAAATTCTCACCTAGCCACCTTCATTCTCTCCTGGCATGTACTATAATTTATGTAATATACTGTATGTTTGACCTGCAGTATTGGACATCTGGTGTTAAAAAATCAGTCAAATTATCTTATTGACTGGGTGATTGATTTGTTGTTGGGTTGCTGGATTTGTCAGCTGCTGGACTGACTGTATTGACGTTCGAATCAATGAGATGCAGGAATTAGCCAATGTCTGATTGCATCTGCCGCCCCCTGCATCTGCAGTAGTCAAGGTGATGCACAACTGACCAAACATACCAACATCAAATTAAATGTAAAGTAGTTATGACAGCACACCAGAAATATTGTATAAACTTGGCCAGGTTGAATGTCTCCTTTTGTTAAGGGTCAGAAATGGTTTAGCTTTGGTATCAAAATGATTTACTTTTGTGGCTCTTGGCACTTATTGAAGCAAAGTGATGGGTGGCAGCTGGGTGCAATGAAAATGATTGGAAACATCCTTACTCTCCTTCGGTCCTCAGCTGCCTCCAGTTTCTTCTGGATGTCCTCCAGGGAAAGTTCCCTCTTTGGGGGGCTGGTGATGCAGTGGGCAACGTCAGACACAGGGGAGGACGGCTTCAGGATGACCTCAAAAGCCTGGCCTGAGGCTCGCTTGTTAATAGGCTTGATGTCCATGTCTGCATGTGTGCGCATTTAATGAGAAAGACAGATTAAAAAACCCTTTGTTGTCTGTGTATGACTTTTCATTCAAGCATGTTTGATAAAGAAGATGAAAAAATCTTCAGTCTGACTGCGACTTACCTTCAAAGTCACCCATGATGTTTTTGCGGGTCTCGGGGTAGAGACAAGAGCAGATGAGTGAGAGAACCGACATCTCCTTCATCTTCTCTTTGTAAGCTGTGGAGAGGAATTGAAACATGGCTGTGTGTTACACTTACAGAAGTTGTGAAAAGAAATGTTGATCGTGTAGCTGTAGCTTTTATTTATTTGTTTATTTATTTTTTACACCAGACCCCATATGTCATTGATGGAACAATTCTGTTTTTAGTAGTACTGAGCGTACTGCTAAAACATACCCACATAGAGAAAATTAACTACTACCATTAACTACTAACATACAAAAAGATGCAACATCATTAACCCACTTCTACCTCCACAGGAGGTCCTTGATGTAAATATCCAGATTTTTAGGAGGTATAATTATTCATCAAGTCCTCCAAAAAGAAAACCTCATCAAAGGATGTCTTGTGGAGCTGAACTTCCCTGGGTTTTGTAGGCATTTGTGGCCACGAGGGGAGCAGGCTGGATGTGTCCTTATTTAGCCTAATTTCCCTAACAGCCAAGATGATGCCGTCCCCACAGGATTCTCCACACGTTCATTAGCTATGCATTTCATTTCATCCAAAAAATTAATAACACTGAAGCAAAGCTTACCTGGCATCAAATCTAACTAACTGTATCTGGCATCCTGTGTCCTGCTCAATAGAGAGCTCCAAAGAGCTCCAAAGGGCAGACGGTGAAAAAACAGAAAAGAAAAGAACGACCAACCTTGGCTAACCTTGATTTCTTTTTTATTCCTGTGTTTTTGGCAACTACTACTGTGTAACATGAGCCCAGAGTTCAGCAGTAGTCCCAGCAGGGAAAACGGCAAAAATATCTGCATCAAACGGTAGGTTGGGAAATATTCTGCTTTTTGCAGATGGCTGCTGTGTTCTGTCAAGGTACACTGCCTCATATAGGAAATTTGCATGCTGACTGTCATACTGTGGCATAATCCATCATCCAGGGCCCAAAGCCTGAAGAGCTGAAGTGTGCCACATTGATTCATGATTTGCAGCAGGCTACAGTAGCAAATCCAGAAATGAGATTTACTGTGAAAGAGCTTCTCCATGGTAGGGTATGGTGTACAGTATGATTAATCCAAATCCTCTTCCTTACTCATATTCCCTGCTCACTCTCTTCTTCTTTTTCTCTCTATGTCTCACTTTCTGCCCTGCAGACTGGCAGACGCTACAGTAATGTGATCAACTCTCAGATGTAGCTCTCACTACTCTCTGATGGCCTTGTTAACCCCTTCCCTGAGGAGGAAGTGAGAGCATGGCAGGGGGTGAAATTCTGGAAGAAAGGAGAGAGGGTTGAGTAGGAATGGAGATAAAGATGGCAGAGAAGCAGAAAATAGCTAGAGGAGGATTAAAAACCAGCGAAGGGGGCAGCTCCCAGTGGGACTTGCAGCCACCATTAACTGCCCCTAGGACAGCCTAATGGAAGCAGCCCCCACAGGTGGATAGAGCTTTAATTTGTAATCAGCGGACCGCACCATTTCTGCTGACGAGAGAGGGGAAACAGAGCTTTTGGAGGGTTGTCACAGGCTCATTAAGTGCTGTGTATATGTCAAGACCCCAGCAGCCATTTACTCCCACACAGTCCAACTCAAATAGTTAACAATTCAGTGGAGCAGGTAATTTGGGTTAAGTGCTTATAAAGCAGAACAGCAGAGATTCCTGTTCAGTGGTTGCAAAGTTCTGGGTGGGGCCTTTTCTCTGTTCAATAATGTTTTCAAACTGAACATTAGAGCTAGATATCTAGTTTAGAACTATATTATTAATTAATTAATCTGCTGATTATTTTATTGATTTATTGTTGGGCCTATAAAACATTTTTTTATTAAACACAATTTCCTACAGGCTAAAGGAAAGTCATCAAATGTCTTGTCTTGTCCGACCAACAGTCCGAGATAGTCTAAAATAATCCATTTACAATTATATAAAAATTAGCAAATCCTCACATTTCAACAGCTGGAACCAAATATTTGGCATTATTTCTCTTTAAAGATTATTCTGTTATAAAAAGCAGTTGATTAATTTACTGTTGATCGACCAATTGATTAAATGACAAATCTTCGGAGCTCTATTCTAGTTTGTTTCATTTTATTTGAGGTGAGAAAGCTTGTTTTTTACTTTTGACTCCATGAAAGAAAACTTAATTACTTTGTTATCTTGGAAGCTAATCGCTCTCTAAATCAGAGCCATGGAGATTTTTCTTTTATATCCCTAATCAAAAATATATGAGATTCTCTAATGTGCAAAAATATGAAATTGCCACCGTATTTCGCCCCCGAGAAAATATCTTCTCCTTCTGTAACCACTGTAGTAATAAGATCATTCCCAGTAGACCCAGGCACATAAAAATGACAAACGATCCAGAATGACATTCCACAGCAGGAAGTGTCCAAACACCAGCATCTCTTCGGAGATATTGTCTGAGTTTCAGGCATGCTTGGTCAGGTTCTCATGTCAATCTGGGATGAGACAAGATAATGTCAGACAGAGACGACATCACTTTAATGCTCCCACTCCACTCCAGCAGGCTGGTTTCAACCAGTCAGCTCTGCATCCTCTTGGAGAGCTGCTCCTCCCGTCCCGACCTCAGACATACAGCCAGCAAACTGCACTTCCTCTTTCAATCCATCAGCCAGAGAGCCCAGATCATCAATATCTACTGTACCTCTTCCCCCGCAAGCATCCCTCTTCACCAGCACCTTCTGCATCCCCAAGCCTCCGTTTCATCTGTCACTGATGTATTCCTCCCTCTCATTCTCAGTCCCAGTGTCTCTGTCTTACTCTCTCTCTCTATTTTTCTCACTCCGCTCTCTGCATCTCCTGGGAGCTTTAATTCTGCATTAGCACAAACCACCACACCTCTGTTTGCTACTTTATTTCCTTCATTTGACTCAACCACTCTCTCTTTCTCCCCCTTCTTCTTCTTCTTCTCTTAAAGACCCAGCCCCAACTATAAGAATTTAAACAGAGAATGGTGAACAGTTAGCAATACAGTCACTTTGAGCATAAAGGCACAAAGTGAAAAACAATCAATGAAATAAAATATGTTTGCAAGGTTATGAGATAACTACCTATTAGGGCTGGCAAAATACTACCCTGTGTATCACAGTGTTTTCTGCCCTCCTGGCTCCTATAACCTTGCAACAGAATGGGTCTGGCATCTATGTTCGGCACATACATGCTCTTTACAGCAGGGCCACTCTGCAACAATATAATCGCAAAGTTATGAAGGTATTACACCTGCAAAATTGGCTATTAAAGGAAATGGCACCCAGATGAGCAAGGGCAGTCATTTGATGTAGGAGGGATGGGCTGGTGGCAAGTTTTTCCAAGACCGCACCCCATGCCAGGTCCAAGAAAAGATAATTTTCAATTAACTGATAAATCTTTCAGTTTATAAAATGTCAGAAAATTGCAAATCTCAGCTTCCAAAAGCCCAAGATGATGTCTTTAAATGTCTTGTTTTGTTGGACAATCAGCCCAAAGCCCAAAGATATTAAGTTTCTTATCACATAAAACCAAAGAAAGCAGCAAATCCTCAAAATTGAGAAGCTGCAATGAGAGAATGTGGGGCATTTCTGCTTGACAAATGATTTAAATGATAGAGTGATCATCAAAATAGTCGCATCATAAGTTTCTGTCAACTGACTTGTTGATTAGTCAACCAATTGTTTCAGCTCCAGATCAGTGCTTTAAAACTGAAGAATGATATTTTGTCACAAATTATTAAAGGATCAAATCGGTTTCTTCCAAATATCTAAGACAAATTAGTAAATTTGTGATATATGACATACAGAATCCAAGTATGACGTCAAATTTGCCAATCTATGATGCTGAAATGTCTTTACTGTCTTCCCCAGATGCTGATTTTTTACAAGTGATGAACAGATCATGAGCACATGGCATACCATCACCGCTGGATTGATGTCACCTTTTCCTTAAAGCGCAGCCACCATCTGAACCAGTAATGGGAGTGTGCAGCATTGATCGATGAGACTCCGTGATAACTCAGGATGAATTATGAGTCCAGGAGACATTCGAGGCATATGCACAGAGGCCATTACGACAATAGTGATGTAGATGATCAGATGAGGAATAAAGCTGAATTTGACTAGTTGCTTGAAAATGGATTGTCTGTTTCTCTACACAAAGGAATTGATTTTTAGGGAACCAGCTAGCTGAATGACCACACCTAATTGGATATGACAAGTGTGCATGATAAGGAAAAGTGCTTAGAGGCCTTAATGCACACAGGAGTGGTTCTGAGTTTGTTTGTGGGATGCTTGATTCATCTTGTAATGAGGATAGAGGCTTTGGTATGCCTCTATCCTCAGTTCTCCTCCAAGGAATGAAAAAACTCACAATTAAAACAGCAGTAAATGTTTATTGACGCATGAAACCTTAGGTGTTTTTGCTCCTCCATCTCAGAAATATGAAACAGCAGACATAAATCCCACATGTGGTTCTTAAATATCAAGAGCCAACATGTACTCCACAACCTCATGGCTGTTGACTGGGATGATGACTGCTTCCTACCAGAGTGTCTGCTCCCTGCCCATCCCATTCTGCCTGTCCACCGCTCAAATCATGGAGGAAAGAAAATTAGGTGAAGGAGGAGGAGAAGGAGGAGGAGAGGGGAATAAATATAACAGTCAGGGTTTGGTGGCCGGTGTCCCTCAGCGCACACACCAGGACTCTCAGTGTTGTCTGTCTGCATGACCCCCCATCCATCAAGTGCCTAGTCAACCAGAAAACAAGCACACTATCCTAGACTGGCCACACACACGTTGCACTTTTCAGCCTGTAGCCTACACACACACCCTAATACTTTCCAAATATTAGATGTAGTCATAGGTTTTTTTTTTGAGAAAGCCTGCAGGCTTGAGACAGCTCAGGAAGGGATTTGTTCGAATAATTAGATCTGCACAACTATAATAAACATACCAGGCCTTGATATGGAAATTCATAGGCTGACACAAACACAAGGCCTATGCCACCATGCCATAACATGCAATCTAATTTTATTCCTCCATATAGGCCAATTTCTACCAAATACCGGCACGGTATTATATTGTGGCCTGAATGATAATAATAATGTGCCACATTTACAGTCTCTAACCGTCCTAATAGGATCGGAGTCTGATTCCTGAGACGACATACGTTTTCATCGCCAGTCGTAAATCCTTCCCTCGACTGCAAAGCAATTCTGGAAAAAGACGCTCTTTCTCTCCCTCTCTCTCATTCATGCCTTTAGCGGTCACCCACAAAATTGGCTCAGCAGGCTTTACACCACAGCAACACAGGATGGCCCAGTTCTTTTTAAGGAGATTTGTCACGGTGGAATATTTCACACCCTGGAGAGCGGCTGGCTCGCTTTGAAGGCACCGGCGATGTTGGGTGGGGTCGCTGGCGCTGCATTATGCTGCACGGCTCTGAGTCAGGCAATAAGGGGCAGGTGCGGCAGGCAGGCATCGACAAAATGCTGCTGTGTGAGGAGAGGAAAAATCGCCTTTCTTGTGTTGGTATACATTCATTCGCTTGCTTTGAGCTAAATCTAAAAATAATGCGTCACTGATAACTGATATCCCACACTGGCTCATATTGATCAGCACTCATTTGGATTTAGGATCAGAAAAAAACACAAAAATGACTCCTATTAGCTAAAATAAAGATTTAAGAGCAAGGAAAATGTTGCTCCAATTATGCAACTTAATTTTATAGGAGTGACTTGCAAAGGAGTTTGGCCGCTCCCTCGCATCAACCCCTCAGCATCCTTTTGTGCCATGGGTGTCGCCACAGCCTCTCAGCATCCTCAAACCTGCGACACCGCTGTTATGTCAAAATAAAATCTAAATATATTGCCTATTTAAGTGGAAAACTCACCGATTGCGGTCTTAGCCATTTTTGTACGGTAATGCCGGGGCGGGTTGACCGGAGGAGTGTGCGTCGGTTGCTGGATGCTGCTGTATCTCGGGGTGAAGGGACTGCTGGTAAGGCACTGAGTCAGCAGAGACGGGGACTGCCGGTGCGCCTGGTGGTCTGTTATGAACTGCGTCAAATCCGAGGCAAATAACTAGAACAAAACCGGAAGTCTTCAGACGCAGCCTTCAGAATAAAAGACACGAACATGTCCCAGTGTGAAGATATGTTTGAGACAGTTTCATATAGCCTAAATAATAAGATCATTACCTAGACTACCGCTGCAACGATTAGACGAGTTATTTAGTCCAATAACAAACTATGAATCGACAGCTATTTTGATAATTGATTGATGGATTGAGTCATTTGTCAGCAAAAATGCCAAACCCATTGCCTTGTTCCAGCTTCTCAGTGAGGATTTTATGCTTTATTTTATGTTTTTTATGTTTTTGTTTTCACCACATTCCACCAGAAAGAGACATAACATTTCTTGGTGATGTTGGGTTATGTCGAGTTATGAAGGTTTTCTCCAGACTACCCAGAGGGAGAGTTAGCAGAGGGGCAAACAGGCTAAGTCAGTGTCCTCTTTAATAACCCCCATCTTCATCATTATGAAACACTGATCCAATGACTTTCTCCTACCAGATTCTAATTAGTGTCCATTGTTGGAGTATCATCTCGTTAGTATCTCAGTTTTTGTTGATTTGTGGTATTTGATATGATAAAGCTATCCAACAAATTGTGTCAGTGCCCACAACACACACCAATCATTATGATGCACCATCTTTTAAAGGGCTTTATTTTGAAAAGTATGATGGGAAGTCTCAGCCTTATAATCTGATTGGCTTGACAGTGGGTCAGTAATGAGCGTGCATGTGCCTCCTGGAGCATATTAGCTACCATACTCTCTTGACGCGCCTCTCCCAACCAAAGGCCTGACAAACCCAATGTCCCTTTACATGGGAGAGTTCAGGCCCTCAACAGTGTGGGTGGGTCCCTCTTTGTTTCAGAAGGGATGAGCAGTTACAGCACATCCATGCTCTCTGTTCATGGTGCTGACAGAGGAAGAAAAGCTCTTGGGAGGATAACATTTAGATTTAGCATACATTATTTTAAAATATTTTAATAATATTTTAGGTTTAAGGTAGGTTTAAGGTTCTTTGCAAGCCTAACCATTCAAGGTGATGCCATTCCTGGAGAATCAGGCTGAAGTAGAATTAGGCTACAAGTAGTTGCCAAATCTTCATGTAATCTATTTGTTGACACTCACCGCCTAAAGCGTCCTATAGGCCTATAGACCTAATCCATGCACACAGTCAACTGAATCATACCTGTATCACCTCTTTGTAACTGCAGAAAACCCAGACGCTCTCATCACTGTCTGCCAAAGAACGGGCTGGAATCGTTTAAACAACAACTGTCACTAGGTGGCAGCAAATCTCAAGTTATATGAGCTTGAGGAACGAATGACCTTAAAGTAAACTACTTTACATTTATATTGCTGCCGAGCTCCAGCAAGACGTGTTTAATTCGTAGGTTACCTGCCTGTTTGCTCTAGTTTTATTAACAATTGACTCTATGCATTACGTCCAACTCTTTAGACTGTGTATAGGCAGGCTACCGCCAGTCCATATCAACTCAAACGACATGCTCCTTATCAGAAAGCATGTCCTTGCATAGATAACAAAGCCGTTAGATTGCTACTGTTTATTTTAAACGAATCGATAGGCCTACACTAAATGTCAAGAGTAGCGTATGACGTTATAATTGGTCACTGATTAACCAGAACAGGGTTTTAGTTGTGGTTTGTGATAGTGCTGTAGATAGAGTTATGCCATGAACATCATTAAAGAACAAGTAAGTTTGCCCAGATACAATACCCTAATTCAAGTTTGGGTGTAAGGGGGAAAAAGACATATATTAATCAATATTTTTTGAATTGAAAAATCTATAAACTATAAATCTAATCTTAATAAATCTTTTTAACTGCATAAAGGTGGGGGTATGTATCCACCACTCTGTTTGTCAAATTTGCTGAGAGAGATAGAGAGAATCACTGTCTGCCAAAGAATATATATATATATGTATATATATAGAGAGAGATTTAAAAATGTATTTTATTCATGCGATACGTGTTTCCCATAGTTGCATATGACTCATTATTCAGATTCAAGAATAAGATCAATTTTCCCTCAAGTGGAAAATTGTAGGCTTAGTGTCTGGTAGAGTATCTTCCAAAATCAGCTTTACAAAAGACAACCAAGAACCAGATTAAAATAAAGTGCAATTTAACTAGTGAAAATGAAATACAAGTAAAGATTAACAACGTTTTTTTTTTTTTAAATGCACCTTTACAATAATGTGTTTTTAAATACAGAGCATTAGCAGATCAGGTACAGTCAAGACACGCCTGTGTGACCGCATCACTGCTCTAGTGTGTGCCGGATCACTGCGCTGACCCGCTGGTTAATGTGGCCTGTGAGTGGGTGAAGTAACTATCCTTTTGGCGGTCGATGGTGATGCTGCTGATGAGGAGGAGCTAGCTGCAGATGTTGACTCTGCCTGCCGACTGGCTAGCCGAAGTTAGTCTCAAATCTGAAACACAGCACATGTGTTGCTGCAAGCTCCACTGGAGAGAGAAAGCGGGAAAAGAAGACGGCACAACGAAGGTAACTTTTCTGTCATGTTTTTATTTTTGGAAACACACGCTATCCCCCACCTTTAAAGCTATTAAATGACATGTAGGCGTCACATACACCTACTGACGTTAACATGTGCATCAGCATCATGTATATTGTAGCTGCTACAGGGTTTAGCTAGCTCTGTTAGCTCTGTTATATGTCATGCAGAGCCGCCACACGGCAAGTTTAAATATTGTTTACATGGACACCAGTGTTAGCTAACATTATTGAATTAATTAGTGTATGGTAACGCGGTTTATCTATCCCGTTTGAGTGTGCGTGAGTGCTAACAATCAATCAACCTGGGGCTAATCATTAACAGCAAGCTTTTGGAAGTAACAGGAGAGTGTGTTTCGGTTACTGGGGATAAATGATGGGGGACAAAAAGGCTAGATTGATTTAAGGTGCAGTTTCCAATCGAATCGAATAGACCCACAAAGCAGTCCCCGTACACATTTCACGTCCCCATCCTGTCAGCGCTGTGACCGCAGCGTGTTTCGGTTGTAATGCGGAAACTCTGGGCTGACAAATGAGAGGACACCGCTTCCTCGTGTTTACACATGAGCAGCGTGAGTTTAACTCAGTGGTAGTTAGTTTGCTGAAGTGTCCATCTGCTTTTCTCCTGAACGCGAGGTGTATTAAGACAGAATGCAGGTCTGAATACTTTCCTCCAGAGAGATGTTTCTTGAGCTTGTGAACGGAGGCACTTAAATGCAGCATTCACATTGGCCTAAGAATGCAGACCAGAAGTTCACTTAATTTCATTGATCTTGTAATGTCACACACTTACCTGAGTTAGATAATTAAAATATGTGGGTGTTTAATGCAGGTAATGCATTTTAACATGCATGTGCAACAAATTCTCTCAGGTAAAATAAAGTTCTTTTCTAATCTTATTAAATGTTTTTTTTCCTCTAAACTTTGGAGTCCCGGCAAATAGCTATGCAAGTAAATTGTACCATATCCATGTCTTTCACCTCATTACACCTCCTTCATCTTTGCTGGCTTCCGCCTCTCCTCCAGTTCGGTTCAGATGTGACATTGTGTGTGCTAGAGACTGCAAGCACAAGGCCAATGATAGGATTACACCACTTTAATTACAAAATTTTAAATGCTCCTAATTAGGTATTCTGTTTGTGTGTGGTTTTGTGTGTGTGTGCCCATAATCAGATTGGTAAAGATCCATTTCCTCATTTCCTTGCTAAGTCGGAACAGATCCTCTGTATGGACCACTACTGTACTGCCCTGCATACCTGTATGAAAGCCATATGTATTTGTACTGACATATTTTATGCATATACAACATGTGTAGATTGGTATGCGTAAAAATGTTTTTTCAATTACAATCAAAAATCAAACATTGAAGTGCCCATTCTCCCTTTCTTAGTCAGGTAAAAAGTCTGTTAAATTCAAACGTTTTATAATTAGACCAATTATGGCTTCTGAGAAATTTGAGCGCTCATTAAAAAATGTGATCGAGAGCTAGGTGAGGGAAGCGTTATGTGGATGTGAATCACAATATTTGCATGATAAAACAGCTTCAGCTGAAAGGAGGGTGTTGCTCCCATTCCTATCGTCATGCCGACATTATGCTGACAAGAACTGGTACGACCTGCCATACTGCCTACTCAGTGCCTTCACAAATGTCTAGTACACAACATCGGTCATAAGAGCACTGCTGAGCTGTGGAAATTATACACCATCCACCAAATATCACAAAATGAAACGGGGAAAAGCAATTAAATCTCAGAAGCTGTGGATCTGTAACTGCATCTTTTTACTTGATGAATGAACTAAAGTGTGTAAGTTAGAATCAGTTTTCTGTTCCTTGCTTGTGTATGATTGAATAACTTAGTTCAGTTTTATTTATAAAGCTCCACTTTATAACCGAAGTCTATCTCATTGCACTTGTCACACAGAGCAGCTCTAGACCATACTCTTTTACTATTACTTACGGAGACCCAACAATTCCAACTGTGAGCAAGCACACAAAGGCAAGTAAAAATTTCCTTTCAACAGGAAGAAACTTCGAGTAAAATCAAGACTCGGGATAGGCGGCCAACTGCCTCCACTGGTTGGGTTGAGAGATTGAGTAAGCGAGAGAAGCGGAGGAAAGAGAACACACAGTATCATTTTAATGTCAGATGTCTCTGAAACATGAATGCATCTGCTTATGGTTATCTATAGATCTGTCAGCAACCGTCAACGAAGTCCTCATCCGACACTCAACAAACTGGATGGTGTTTGGTCATTTCACAATCATAGTACTCTAAAAGACATGGGGCACAAAGTGAACTTTGCCATCACAAAGAATGTGTGCTCAAACAATGCATGTGACTGTACAGAAGGTTTACCAAAGAATTTCAAGTACCCCGGGAAACCAGTGCTTCATAGCGCAATACCAGGTGATCCAGTCCCAGAGTGACAAAGATGCCATTCTTCCTATTACAAGTCAGTGTACCGTCAATGATTTTGAAGTTGTTAAAATATTTGTGGACGGCAGGGTGGTGCAGTGGTTAGCACTGTTGCCTCACAGCAAGAAGGTTGTGGGCAGGCTAGGTTAATTGGTGTCTCTAAATTGTCCTTAGGTGTGAATGTGAGTGGTTGTTTGTGTATATGTGGCCCTGTGATGGACTGGCGGCTTATCCAGGGTGTAGCCTGCCCCCCCCCCCTGAGCACACAGTCCAAACACAGTATCAGTAGCCTATAGTGTCTATTCAAATTTACATGACAGAATTTTGGAGCCCTAATCAGTGAAAGAAATATTTGCATCGTTTCTAGGACGCCCGGTCTATCTGGTTGTAAAAGGGAGCTCCTTTTCAAGCTAAAGTTTAGTCCGACAGGGTTGTATGTGAAATAGCTCAAGTCTCTTTGACGTTAAAGCCAGGCACCTGACCAGCTTGGCCACAGCAAATGTGTTGAAGGTCACTGTAGTATACTGAAATAGGAAACCTGCCGTGCGGTATACACCTTTCACAATCATAGTAACCAACTAGACATGTAGCTGTACCTCTATGATGTTTCACTTGCTTAGAGAAGTTATTAGAAGCACAGGTGTGTTTTATTTATTATCTTGAATTGTATTTACCAGAAATCAACAACAGACATTAAAGCAAAGTGCAGTCTATACAACAAAATTGCTGTCCTGGACCTGAGGTGCGCTATATGTGTTGACACGTCGGAGAACAGCATCAACTTCTACAACCACCTGAAACTACCACACAATGTGATCCAATGGACCTGTCAAACCCATGAAAACAGCTAGAAAATCTCCGCCACCTGACCCGTGGCTCTTACCCACAAACTCTTGCAGATGTACAGAAGCTGTCCTAAGATTTTTAAAATTAAAAATGTTTTATGATTATTATGGTTAAGAAAAATATATGGTTACGTTAAATATAGTTGCTTTGCCTACTGTGCCCTGATGATTGGCAGCAATGAACATATTTATTTACACATTTAAAGTTTAAAGTATTAAGTTTTCTTTCAGTTAATCCCTCTAGCCTCAATGTGCGGAAAATAAGTGTACGTTTCTTACTGGATCACTGTTTCATTCAAAGACAGCCGAGGTTGAACTCCCTGATGATTTATTAGATCGATGATATCAGAATCAGCTTTATTACAAGGTATGTGTACACATACACATTGCTCATGATGTGCCTACTCACGCAATAATACAATTAGTACACACTATTGACAGAAACAAAAACATTGTAGACAGATTGAGACAATAGTGCAATGAAATAGAGTACAAAGGATGCAGGAGTAAATAAATATAATTATTATGTACACTTCGGAGGTGGATGTGATATACAGGTGAAGTGTGATTATATTTTACACTTGGCTGGTTGTTGGCTGTTTCTTAAACACTCTTGCCTGTAGTCACATCTGTGTTTGGGAAGCAACGCATGGATACAGCATGCTCAAAGGAGCTGCTGTGACTGATCAGACAGTTGAGCGGTGAATGGGAAGCACTCGATTTAATGCACACGTTAACGAACACCATTAATATCACAACTGATGGGATGAATTAAGTGGAAGAGAAAATTGTTACGATTGCTGTATGATACATTTTTGCATTTTTTCTATTTGATATTGCTGCTTTGTGGTTTCCGTAGCGTGCTTGTCCCTTACTCACTGCTTCTTAGATGGAGAACACCTCATAAATCTAAAAATAAATACATTTAATTCACTCATTCATTTTCAGTTACCTTTGGCCCGAAGTGTCCATTCTGCGACATAGAGTTGTATTCCAATGACACACACAATCAGGATCACTTACTCGTCTCATCTCAGCAAAATTTCCTTGCTGTGGAGAGCACTTCTGTGACGCTGTGTTTCCTTGTATTTCTTACAGATTATCCCAGTGGAGAATTCAACAATGGCTGTTTGAGACGGGCATAGTCTTATTAGCCTTCCAGTGACACTCCCACCTCCCTGTTCCCTTGTCTTGGTCCACACCCCTCTTTTCGTTTTTTCCAGTATTTATTTGTTCTATTCTGTCACCTCGGCTCAGTTCCTGGTGCAGCGGTCTGTCGTCTTTATCACTCCCCTGTCACTTCTTCCTGTTACCTCTGAGTTGAGGCTGAAGGAGAATGGTTGCTGAGTTGGACTCTGCGTCTCAGGGCAGCGGTGTTCGGCTGAAGCAGGAGATTTCCCTCCTCCATGGGGTCTGTCTCATCGTGGGAAATATGATAGGCTCTGGCATCTTTGTCTCACCTAAGGTAAGATTCTCTGCTTTGTTAGGCCAGTGAATTTATGTACCCTGAGTTTATATTTTCAGATAGATAAATTGAAAATGGTTGCTGGCTCTATTGATTTAGATTTTAACATTTAACATTATTTAACATTACTTCCAAGCTTTGCGTGTTAGCTCGCCCTGCAACATGTTCAGGGGTAATGGCCCACTGCTGATGCATGTGAGTTCTGTATCGGATCATTTCAACTCCAATTACATCTGAAATAAGTATTCATTGAGTATTGTTAAGGGTTTATGTTACCGTCTTATTGTGCCATTGTTTGGTCTACACCAGAGATCAAATGACAGCTTTCATACCACCCTAAACAAACTGAGACAAACACACAAATACACTAGAATCAAGCTTTCCATAGTCTGACACTGTGGCCCCCTTCAGACAAGACTGGAAAAAAGGGTCCCTTAGTTTACTTGAATATCTTTGCTCAAGTCCTAGATGCCTATGGTTGATTATGTTAAATGATCAAATAGACAGACAGAAGACATTCTAATATGGCTGTTTGAAAGCACAACCTACACCAAATACATAATAAAGTTCTGTCCCCTGGCATTTATTAATCTCTGGCAATGTGGGGAAAACTGTAAAATTACCCAAAATCTCTTTAACCAAATCACACACATTTAGGCTATTCTCTCTTTCCTTTTAATAATGAATGTAGTAATTAATGATTTTCTTTTCACTGAGCCTCTCATGAAAGTGTTTGGAGCTCCCCCCGGGAAGCCCGCCTCCCACTTTGAAAACCTCTGCACTAGAGTTTTTTTTAACCCCACCAAATCTAATTGTCTACTCTCATTTGTTACCCTGCAGGGGGTTCTTATGTACACAGGCTCATTTGGCCTGTCGCTGGTAGTGTGGGCCATTGGAGGGATTTTTTCTGTGTTTGGAGCGTTATGCTATGCTGAACTGGGTACCACCATCCGTAAATCTGGAGCCTCCTACGCCTACATCCTGGAGGCCTTTGGAGGATTCTTGGCTTTTATACGGTATGTTTTTTTTAAAATTATTTTTACTCTTTCTGGCTGTAAACACATTCTTTAAACTCATTATCCCAGAAAAGCAATACTTACACCACATGTTCTGTTACTTGGAATGTGTTACCATAATATTTTGCATATACACTGTACATGCAATATGTCCTCCTTTACTAATAATGCAAAAGCTCACATATACTGTACAGTATAGTTAGTCTGCCATATCTTAACAGTTTCTCAAGCTTTCAGTTAAGTAATGTTATAATAACAGCACTGTTGCCAGTTATCCTCTACACATTCAAGTAAAATGAGAAGTCTTATTCAAGCTGGGTCTTTTGACATGCGAAGGAAGACCGGTCCTTAGATCCTGAAAACAGACTTTTGCCGCAGTGTTTCCCATTAATTAACGAGACCATGGCGGCCCAGCACAGTCTAATTTGCTCTTCAATAGTTTCAAAATGAACCGAAAATATTTTTACACATCTCTTATTAACATTACAGACGTTGTGTTTTGTGGCGCTGCTGTAAGCTTGCACGCTCACACACTTTGGCATCCGACTCGAGACAACCACTTTTCTTTAGAGGTAACTACGGTAACAACGATCTGTTTCTGTCACTCGTTTGTGAGAAGGCAATTAAGATCGCCAAACCTAAATTTGGAGTGCACATGTATTCAAGCCTTTATGGTAAATCCACTGAAACGGACTAGTGCAAGCTGACTGGAGCGGACAGGCAAGTTAGCAGCTTTATCCTGTCATTTTCTCTCTTAACAAAGTGGTGCAGTATGGGAGTCCTACCTGAAGAGAGATTATGAAGTCTTCATGTTGCATGATACGAGAACCACATACAACATTATTTATCAAATTGGGTCTGACTTGATGAATTTATTGCGAGGATACAGTTTTTTAAAAAACAATAACAATAAAATGTTAGGGAAATTACTTATTCTTTTTTCTAATCTTTGATTTATGTTTGCTGGAAAAAACAAAATAAAATTGTTGACTTTTGTTGCTGTTTCATCACCATTTAGAGCCTAATGATCAAATAGTTCACTAGTGTACAACATTGTTTGCAAGAGTGCAAAGATTTTCATAGATAGCCTCTTGATTTTGCACCATGTGAATTTGAATGCATTTAACTTTAATGCAGAATTCTCAGCCTGTATCTCTCACCTGAACCTCTACTCCACATCACCCAAGGCATTCAGAGGATTTTTATTAGTCATTATTAATTTTGTGTGTCATTAGTAGAGGCAGTCCACTAACATCAGAGAATTTATTATTTACTAAAAGCATCTGCAGAACTGAAATTCATATTGCAAAAACTACTTTCCCAATTGTAGAGGTATATAAAGCCTTATATTATATTGTCCGTTTTTTATATTAATTTATTATAATAATTAAGACTCATCCATTTCTGCTGCAGACTGTGGACGTCGTTGTTGATAGTCGAGCCAGCTTGTCAGGCAGTGATAGCCCTGACCTTCTCCAACTACCTGGTCCAGCCCTTCTACCCCACCTGTATAGCCCCCTATGACGGCGTCCGCCTCATTGCTGCTGTGATCATATGTAAGGCTCTCCCTGTACTTAACAATAATACACACAAGGTGCATTAGAAAACTATTTTAACTTTATTTATTACAATTTTAAGTTTAAACAGAATGAATGTTCCAGAGCATAGAGTGAAATAGATTGGTTTTGGTTATTTAAACCCAAATTATTTACCATAAATGTTAAGTCTTATTTGCTTTATTCTTAATTGCACTGTTGGCTAACACAAGTCCAATAAAGTCTGTGCTTTAATTTGTCACTAAAACCAAAGGTTCAAATAAAATCAGTCACAGTTAACCTCTTGTGCCACTCCTGTTAATTCAGAATGTTAAATGTTTGAGGAAGTGTACGAGACCTTCTCATAAAAACTTAAAGGGAAAGTCATAAGTGACGAGACGCATGCCTTTGGTGTGAGAGAACTGGATTCGAGTCCTACTGTTACACATCCACCATTGTGTCCCTGAGCAAGACTAGGCCCTAGTTCAGAGGCATGCGACCTCTGACATATATAGCAAATGTAAGTCGCTTTGGATAAAAGCATCAGCAAAATGTAATGTAAATGTAGTGATTTCGTCTCAGTTCTGATTTAAGTCTACTGTGCTTAGTAAAGGGAAACCCTAAAGCTTTGTGATGCTCTAAGATAAAGGGCACAACAGCAATGTCAATACTTTGTTGTTTTTTTACACTTGTTCAACCCTAAAATGCTCCCCTCTGCTTGTGTCCAACCTTCGATATAAACACTATTGACACTAAATTGCTGTTTTCTTGCTCCTTCTCTATCAGGTCTGCTGACTTTTGTGAACTGTATGAAAGTGAAATGGGGCGCTATTCTCCAGGTCATCTCCACTGTGGCCAAGGTCCTAGCTCTTATTGTAATCATCATTACTGGCCTCGTTAAGCTTGCACAAGGTAGGGTGTCCTAGAAACTGTCACTGCTGAGCAATCAATTTAACTGAATCATTTAACACAATGCTGTAGTTTGGTTATTATAGTTTGAGAAATGGTGGATTTTGGTAGTTTGTCAAAGCACCTTAATCATTCATCAATCATTTTGATTCAGTTTGGTTTAATTAAAACTTTTTACTGGTTGGCCAACAGGTAAAATTTTTATATTGGACCAGCTCGATCAAAACACTATCCATATTAAATATGTTAGTTGATTAGTTGTATTTAATTATTGTATTGATACATTTTATATACAAATAACTATTTAAAAGATTTTATTATTATTTTTATGTTTTTGATTGTGTTTGGTGTTGTGGAAATTGTATATTGCTGGTGAGGGATTAAGCACATAATTGAGTAACAACCAACCGCTGTCTTTAAATAATTTATTAATAAAAGACAATAAACACTCTCACAGACTAAAACACAGCTTCAGGCGTCTGTCCCTGAGCCAAGGCATCCATAATCATTTACACAGTCTAGGTTTCTATGTTTTGGGGAACAGAGATCCTCTCTCAGCCTTGAATGAACATTCAAGGGTGGAGAGGAACAACAAAACGTGGAAAACACCAAAACAATCTCACAGCTCTTTTCTTATACTAAACTGGTTCAGGCATTTACT
Source organism: Lepomis gibbosus (assembly GCA_029875015.1). Lineage (NCBI taxonomy): Eukaryota > Metazoa > Chordata > Actinopteri > Centrarchiformes > Centrarchidae > Lepomis > Lepomis gibbosus. The sequence goes on along the minus strand of JAPMOB010016154.1, from coordinate 2,597 downwards.
GTTATGCAGGGCATACTATTTATTGAAATAAGAAATTAAAAATAATTAAGGCACCTGCTGGATTCAATATTTTGAAAATATTTAGCTGTGGATGATGAAAGCAAAGCATTTTAACAACCGTTTTATGTAGGTTTTGACCAGAACTTTGAGGACTCATTCAAGGGCTCCAGGCTGAACCCAGGTGACATGGCCCTGGCCCTCTATTCAGCACTGTACTCCTACTCTGGCTGGGACACGCTCAACTTCATCACGGAGGAGATTAAAAACCCAGAGAGGTATGAGGTCTGGTATTTGAGAAATATTTTATAAGAAGCAAGTTTTGTTTCTGATGGCATTGCTGTCTGACCTTTACATGAAGTAATCTCTTCTTGTGAATTTCACAAGTCATCAAGCTGTCGTCTCAGCAAGTGAGAATGTTATGCATCCCAGTTACAAAATTAAACTCTGTAAATAAAACATTTTTAACATGCAGATATTTTAGTATTTGCAGGTTGGGTTGGGGTGTGATTAACAATTCTTTCTCTCAGCTCTGTTCTCTAAATACTTAAGGCTCAAATGAGCGTGTTAAGTGAATGAAAACCATTTTTCTCATTTTCCTTTGTAGGAATCTGCCATTGTCGATCGCTATTTCCATGCCCATTGTCACAGTGATCTACATCTTGACCAACGTTGCTTATTACGTCGTCATGGATGCAGAAAAAGTGCTCAGCAGCGAAGCTGTTGCAGTGGTAAGGATCTGCCGATTATTGTGGGGCTCAGCATAAATTTAGTGCATTCTCCTTGTGCACTAAAAAAGCCGTGTATGAGCAGTGTGACCGTGTGCATACTAATGTCTACTCATTAACTCTATTATTACATAACAGGACTTGTCCATATTGACAGCGTCTGCTCAGCCTCATAGGGCAGCAGATTCGGATCTTTGCTTCCTGTCTTCTGCTGTCCTCTCTTTCAGCCTGGCTGGCAACACTGGCAGTAGCGTCTGGTTCAGTACTCCCTTTTGGTTATCTGTGACTGCAGGAGTCTAGATGATGACAGGAACCTTATTTAGCTAAACAGGTTAGCGCCCCACACAGGGATGGGGAAGCTGGCGATGTGATTAGTGCATTGGAGGAGGAAGAGTTGTACTCAGGTTTGTTTACAGTGGTATTTGATTTTGATAGTATTCATTCTAATTAACTTCCAACAAGCTATATGCTGTGGGCTCATAGTTGTCCTATGTTTCCATAACTAGATTTCTCAGATTGTGGAGGGAGCGATGATGTCATTGGGCGTTATATGTTGCTTAGACTTTACTCCTCAGCAGTGCACTGAAAGTTCATTTTTTTTGAGGGCGTGTCAGACTAGCCGCTTGGCGAAGTCACAAGGATGAAAGAGAAGTTCATTCAACAGAAGGTAAACTGTGTTTGGCACAGACATTTTAAAGCACATCCTGGTTAAGAGTCTTCTCTAAGAAACATATACATTAAAAGCGTTTCTTTGAGTATTTGTAGGTGTTATTCTAATTTGCACATATATGTGTAGTTGTTGTAGTGCTGGGGGATATGGACAGAAATTTTGTCAGGATAAAAACATTTTATACCATTCGATGAAAATTCGACCACTCGATTCCTGGATTGAGGAAAAATTTTAGATTATTAAATATTGCATTAAATTATCATTATTGTTTAATTGCCCAGGCCTAAGTTGTTGATTAAATTGTATGATGACATATCAGCATTCATTTGAGCTTTTGGCACAGACTCTCTGGTCACCCATCTGGTGAGCCGAGCTCTGACTTATCATTTGTAGACAGCCTAATAGCCCTTGTTATGTACTATGAGATTAAGCTGTGCTTAGTGAGAAACGATATCCATTTCATAGCTTCATTAGTTTTTTCTCAGGCAAACAAGAGATTCCCCAACTGGTACAGCAATATAACATTTTGCCAAATCTCTTTGTTGCAGCTGTAATTCCTGCTGGGGTTTTTTTCCCTTCTGATTTTCCATCAGAAGAAGCACACTCCTCTCACATACATACAGACCTAAACTCTATTTTATAGCTTTTTTAAACTGCTGCATTTTGAGTTTACTTTATTTATTGCCTTCAGTCGTAACTGTAGGAGAATAAAAGCAGAAGTTACAGTTGGCCAGAAGTGGAGTGATAATCTTTAAATGCCTCTGTGACCTTTTATAGAAATATTATAAATATATCAGTAATATTACCTCACAAAGCAAACAACAGGAAACGCAAATGGGGGTGTTTACGTATTGAGATTAGCAAATTAGTCATAAGTTTAAAATATCTTAATTACTGACACACATGCGCTTACATTTATTCATTTAGCTTTATCCAAAGTGACTTACAATTGCTATACATGTCAGAGTTCGCACGTCTCTGGAGCAACTACGGGTTAAGTGTCTTGCTCAGGGACACATTGGTGGGTCACAGTGGAGGACCTGGGTTTCTCACACCAAAAGCATGTGTGTTATCCATTGCGCCATCACCATCCCACTTGTATGCACTTAGAAGTCACATTATTACTAGGGGTGGGCATAGATTAATTTTTTTAATCTAGATTAATTTTGAAATTAATCTAGATTAATCTAGATTAAAATGGC
>JAPMOB010016132.1:0-55534 GCA_029875015.1 Lepomis gibbosus | reverse complement strand
CTCTCTCTCTCTCTCTCTCTCTCTCTCTCTCTCTCTCTCTCTCTCTCTCTCTCTCTCTCTCTCTCTCTCTCTCTCTCCCTTTGTCCCTCCATCCTGCAGGTGACCTCTCGTACCGGCTGAAGAGAATCATTCAGTCTGGTTTCCAGGCAGATCCACTCTCTGTCTTATCAGCTGCCTGGACTCTCTGCATGGGTCTGCTAACAGCATCTTTGCTCTACTCCCATTCCCGTCTTACAGCATCTGTATAGCTGTTTTTCCCCCGTGTATCTCTGTCGACATCTTGCTGTGATGTTTTTGTGTTGTGAAAATGGCATACAATTTTTCTTTTTTTTTTCACGGACACACATCTCTGTCTGAGCTTAAGTGTTGTGCTCCTCTGGCTATGGTTACAGTTGTTATTTGTTTCTATATAGCTATGTGTCCAAAGCATTCAAATTACAATATTTCCAACATATTATCTTTTTAAAATTTGGGCCTGTGATCTTTTTTAACCAGACTTTAAAAGGCATTGAAACAAGCAACATATATAACAGTAGCTTCTGTATATACATTACTTTTTTAAATTATCCTTTATTTTTTATAATTTCACCAAACCTCATTTTAACAAAGTTGTATTTCCTTTCCTACCTTCTTCTCTTTTTGTGTTTGTGTCACACTAATGAAAAAAGTGTTTGCTTGTCTCCTTTTGTCTTTGAGTCTCTCCCCACTGTCTGTGTTTACTTTGAAAGTCTCCTCTTAACTACCTTTCCACTGCCTTGCTGCCAAACCTTAAGTGCATCTTAACATGAAAGTTTGATACAAACATACCGGTACATATAAATGACATAGTCTAATATTAGACCAAAGCCTGTGGTTTTTGCTGTCACTCTTTTCTCATCATGTATACAGAATTCATATTTCATTTATCAGGCGAGTTACCGTTTCCTCGATCCTTAAGTCTTTGAAGTTATCATGGATGGTCGCAATTTAACAGGTAATCAAAACTGCAATACCATCTGTTAATCTGTAGGGCATTACTTTGTATTATGTTTGAAATGTTTGTCTTTGTTTTCTTTGTGTCTACTAATATTTTCTTGTCTTGTCATGCTGAAGCATTGTTAACATTTTTAGGATTTCAGGATGATATATTTGAGGACCCTTTGCTTAAGGCATACCAGTAAAATATAATATTAAACAGCCACTTTTCTCTGTGACTTTATGCAGAAATATTAGCAAATTGGCTTCATGGTCACTAACCCATCAAACCGTCTTTAGTTCTGTCTTCCCTGACTTGAGGTTCTATATTAGGAGCTTCTGTATTAAACATGTTTGTTATCTAATTGATATTTTTAATATCCATCCATCCATTTTACTTTCATCACTTGCCACCCTTTCTATCAAATGCGGACAACTTTGACAATTCAGAAAGTCCATGGTAGACTGAAATTTCTAATGGATTGTTTTTCGTCATAATCTGCTGTGATGATCACAGGCTGCAGAACTGACAGGGATTCTGTCTTTTCCTAAGGACACTTATTCAAAACAGATCAAGCTTGAACCAGGATCTTCTTATTCAGGCTCCCTTGGGACTTTTCCACCATGGAGCCCAGTAAAACATACATAGTACTAAATGTATGCCTTAAGTAAAGTGGTGCCGTTTGTGTTATTATGGCCAGTCATGTAGCAGCTCTAATAAAGGTCTCGCTTGTGAAACTAAAGGTAAATGTGGTGTAAAATAGTTGTAGCTCTCTATCGTAGCAGTGATGAGATAGCTGTATTGAAATGCTGAACTATGTATTATTATTATTATTGTTTTATTTTTAATGAGAGCCTGATGTGAAGATATATAGACGAGATGCTAAACAGTCACATCACTAACTGATATGTGTTGTCAGATTGTACTTCAGGGAAAGGGATGTTAAAGATTTGATATTTGAAGTTAATACCAAACAATGCTACTGAAAATCTCTTCCACTGTATATCAGTCATTTCTCATCTTAGAGATTAAATATATGTTTCACCCAGAATGAAATGCTGGTGAAGGTTTAGGAGCTGGAGCTGAATCTTTAGTTCCTGAAAAGTATTCCAACTTGCCTTAGACCCTGTCCCTATCACACTGTCACCCTCTACCTCACCATAACCTCTGGGGGCTGGGTATTAAAACATGTCGGCACTGTAGCTTTTCTGTATCAACACACATTTTAAGGCGTCAAACCGTACTTCAACATTTAAGAGTCTTACAATCACTACACTAAAAGCATGCAGGTTTTGTTATTTGTTTTTCCTCCATGACACTGAGCTTAAATGCCTCACTTCTGTTACTGTGTTATCGGCACTGCTGATGAAAGTACAGCCAAATGTGTTGAAATGGCTTTCTGAAGGTACATTTTATTCATTTGAAGATGAGTACTTCTACTACTATTATGCATGCATTGATACCTGACACAATTTAACTGTAATCTTGCAAATGCATATGTTTTCGGTCAGGATGCTGTACGCTGTGTAATTACCAAAGTAGGAAGAGATCATCTGTTGGTTAGTAGAAATGGAAAGTGTTATTTGTTCTTCTTTAGTGGAATGTTTAAAGTGTACTGATACTCTGAAGTGGCGCTATATATGGATATAGATGCATTTATACAATATATATTTGATATTTGATACAGTAGCACTGTTTACTTCACAAGTCACTATTAACAACTCTACTAACTCATAACTAACAGCAGCCCCAGTGTTTCATTATAAATGTATTTAGACTAAAGTCAGTTTAGTAGAGTTTTCTGTGTTATTTCAACTCCTGCTGTAGTTTGCTGGTGAAGTTCTACCAAAACTGAAGGTACCAGTTTGTTGCTTTTTAATTACTGTGTGTGCACTTCAGGAAATTTGTGTTTTTATGAAAATGTTATTATACAATCATGTACACAATAAATTGTGCTAAATTGCAAAAGGGAAACCACTTAAATGGCTTTTACTGTTTCTGAAAAAAAGAGTAGTCATATCCTATATTCTACTGCTATATCTCTTAAGTCTTACTTTGCCCCAGTATTATTTGTGTTTAAATCTTATATGTGCATGTTTTTAGCTTTGTATTTTTGTTCCTGTTTTTATTTTTTATTTTCATCGATGGGCAAGTTGTGTTGCTTTTGAATTGTGACTGCGTAAGGTGTGTAGGCACTACATGAAGGTAGCCTGCTAATAAACTTTTTTTTCTAAACATGTATAAGATTTTCCTTTCTTTTTATGTGTCTGGTTCACAATGTCACATCTCTGGAGTTTTCTACTGTTTGCACTGAGCAGCTCCATTGGAGCTAAAATGTCTTGTCCAAGGGTAACTTGCTGCTGAAGTTGTTATTGCATCTCAGTTTTTTTCTTTTTGTCTAGGGATTCAAACTAGCACCCATCTATCCACAACCCTACAGTCACTATAAATGTTTGCCGACAAAATAAGGGTGTCTATTTCTGACAGATAGGCCTGCTTTATTTCAGCTGATGGCGACACAAGCAAGTGCAGCTGCAAGTAATAATAGTGAGTAGAAATTGTAATACAAGAACTGTCCTGTGCAGACGTATTCGCCACAGCATCTAATTTAAGACCAAAATGAACATACTATAACTTGATAATCGGAATGATGTACTCAACCCCTCACACTGTCACGATAATTATTATACCGGAAGACACTGTATGGACGTTGGCAGCTGTGTGAAGTTAGCGAGAGTTAGCCAAACTAGTACAGGAAGTAAGAGGGCTGTGTGTCTGAAAAGTAAGACATAAACCGCCTGAGAAAAAACGGCATTAATATGTGTGCAGGACAAAAACTCAGTGGGACCAACATATTGTATAGAGAGCAGGAAATAGACAGTCATTTTATTGTTTTAATAAATGTTCTCTAAAGCTAAAGATTAGTCATAATTATGTTGTTTTTTTTAAATTTCCCCTTGTGTGGTGAAGACATTCTTAAATTGGCAGTTGTGGAAACAAAGTAAATTTACTCAAGTGGGCCTACTGTTGGCAAATACCAGTTTGAGGTACCTGTACTTAAGTTGAGTATTATCATTTTATGCAGCCTTACACTTACTGCTCAGCTACATCTCAGAGGCAGAACTTTACTACACTTCACTGCAGCTGTCTGACAGCTTTAGATACTTTACAGATTACAATTTTTCATACCCTCCATGTCCAGTGAAAAACATGTATCTCCAAATTAGTAGATATTACTTTCTGAAAAACTGAATGATTAACTGTTTCTTTACAGGTTGAGTAACTTATCATGTTTCTTAAACAAAATAAAGAATTAAAATCCCCAATGGATTAGTTGTAAAATGCATTGATACATAACAGGGCTGTTTTTCTCAACTCATGAAATGTTGACTTCTAAGAGACGTGTTTCTCACTAGACAGCAAAGCTACAAATATGATGGTCTTATAGAATATGATCCATTGCTGTAGATTAAACTATCCAACAGCAGGCCACATGCAGTAGTACATCTACAGCAGTAAAATGCAACATGTTCATTAATGCAGCATTAATAATAATCCAAAAACATCATATATAATTAGTAACACTGACTTTCCTGTAGAATGAGTGCTTTTACTTTTGATGCTAAAACTTTTGTTGATAACACTTGCATACTTAGGTTTAAATGCCAGAGTTTTACTAGTTGAGTATTGTGACATTCATACTTTAAAAAATAAAATAAAACACAATGGATGTTACAGTTTTTGTCACATCATTTTTCAAAAAGCACACCCATTTCTTTAAACACAAATCCCTTCCTGGGAGAGGAGGAAGATGAGTAGGTGGGGGAGGAGGAGTAGGATGAGGCGGAGCAGGAGGAGGGACGATGGAGAAAGAGGATGAGAATCTCTGGCCTGTCGCAGACCAACAACAGCATGCTTGGGCAGAATAATTAGTTGTTTGGTGTGTTGTACTGTACACTAAGGAATAAAAAATGTGCAAATTAATACATTTGTGATTTCTTTTGTTGTGTTCATCACGTGAAAAGTTTTTTGGGGAGAACCACAAGCAACATTACTAATAACCAGTTTTTGTAGCATAGTTATGTATTTATCACCAGTGTGTAAGACTGTGTGTTTTTAAGGGCTTGTTTGTTATGTCTGAGGGCAAAATTTGTTTTTGAAGCAAGACTTAAGGGTTTTGAGTGGAGAGCTTCATTTTGTCCTGAAAATAGGATGTTTGGAGATCTGGGTGAGAAGTTGTGGATTTGTCCTGAGAATTTCCAGAGAAAAAAGGCATAATTTCAAGTGTCTAAGCAATCGAGAAAAACTGTAATCCGTTGGGGTTTTATTTTGAAAGCGTTGACCGGACGCGCAGCTGTTTAACCGCGGCTGACTTGACTCCTCTGAGGGGAGCTGGAGGGAAAAAAAGGAAAAAAAACGAAGAAAAAAAGCCATATCTGAGGGGTTTGAGGGGCGGATTTGGACAAAGTTTCCCAACTGTCCCGACCCGAGGAAGCTCCGGGGGGGTTGACGGGGAGTCGATCTGACCGGTAATTAACACAGGAGTTATTAGTCGGTTGTTAACGATCTGTTATTTTCAGTGTGTCTGAGAGCACTGTCGTCCCAACCGCCGGAAGTCTGCATGAAGCTGCGTCTCCTACAGAGGCTACGGCGTCGACGTTTTTTTTCTGTCTTGGGTTTTTTTTTTATTCGAGACTTTTTTTTCTCTTTTTTTATTTTCTCTCAGCGAGATGAGCAGGGAGTGAGGAATGGAGGCGTAGGGAGCCAGGATGTTTGTGTTTACTCAGCGACAAGCTAGTAAAGCTGTATGAATATACACACAGGCCTCCTTGTAGCTAGTGCAAGCCAGCGAACAAAAGGGAGAAAATTAATGGAGGCAAGTTAGCTAGCTGCCTCTTGTCTTCTTGCGTTAACCTGCTAACGCTAGCCATGTTTGTTTACAACCCAGATATCTCATTAAGCTCCTGGCAGCTGGTTAGGTGCAGTGGAAAACATGCAGGCTGAGTGCTTTGCAGGGGGCTCCCTTATTTAAACAACTGCTGACAAAAGTCGTATTTGCAAGATTTCATCAATCACTGCTAACCTCAGCCTTTAGCTTAGTAGCAGTGCCACAGTTTTGGGGCCAGCTTGTCCCCCTCGTCAAAAATGGCTCTCTAGAGCACTGAAGCATTGACTTTTTATTACACTATTAACGGCCCTTAAGTTGCCAGACAGCTACCGTCTGTGGGAAATTAATTAATTTGCTCCAAAAGCTTGCTTTCTCATTTATTTATAGGTTGTGCAGCTGCAGAGGGATTGGAGGCTCATGAAAAACAACGTTAAACTTGCTTTCAGTTATGCATTGCCAGTGTTTTGCATGAGATAAATTGTATGTATTACTTTGTTATGTTGAAGTTTATTTTTCATGGGCCTATACTCCTAAAATGTTGTCAGTTATGTTAAATGTTAGATCAGCTTTACTAACGTGTGATAACATGCATGCATTTTCTAGGTATGTGAGCGATATGGCTATGCATGGCATTCGTAATCTACACATGCATATGGGGGAAAAAACAACCTCAGAACCGTTTTTACTATAGGTCTACAGCAATAGCGAAGTATGTTGCAAATAAAGTGCAAGTGCATGTCAAAATAGAACAATGAAACTATGAAACTTCCTTCTTTGTGCTACAGAAAACATGTTGCCTATGTGTCAGTGGGAGGTGATGAGGAAGCAGAAGATCAGAGGTTTGATAATGAAAAGATAGACAGTAGTCTTGTAAACAGTGAGTGTTGTCTTCAGCAAACCATATGTGCTCTTAGAAAGGATGTTATTTTCAACACATACTATGCTAGCATCTACTTTGGGTGAACACGCCTGTGTGTTACTTTTGAGGGCAATAAATAGTTTGACACAGCATTGTTTTGTTTTACAAAACAAGACTCATTAACATGTTGCTGATAAAGCAACCGCTCAAAGATTGTGTAATTTGTTAACAGCAACACATACTGTGTAAGGGACTAGTGAGGAAATGCATGGGCTGTGTTACAAAACAATCAAAATCCTCAGAGACTGATTATGATTAGTGTTTTCTCAATTCTTGCCTCTTCTGTCCTCCTGTAGATTTTTTAAATATCCATCTTTGAACATCTTTGCCTGATTCCTTTCACATCCTCTTCTCTGTAAATCTGATCAAATATTATTAAAAACGACCCAAACAGCATAAAGCTAAAAGCATTTTCCTTCACTTTTGGATGCGATCCCTCAAAACAACAGTTTGTTATTTCACAATAGGATGCCAGCTCGTGTGAGTACTCCACTCTGATGTTCAGTGTGACAGCTGGTGGTGAGGAGAGGATACAAGGAGAGGAAACATACAAAGATGATTGAAACGCAGCCATGTATGGTCTCGTTTCACATGCAAGTAAAAAAAGAACAGCATAGTACGGAGGAAGAGGAGGAAGAGGGCAGGTGTTTTCTAAGTGTGTTGCTTTTTAATTACAGAAATAATGGACGATTCCCCTTTCAACTCATCATACTTTTGGTCTCCCGTCCCCACTGTACAAGGACAGGTAGAGACAACCTTATTGTCTTGAAATACACATGGTATAGTGGTATGTGCTATGTTGAAAGATACCGGGAAGCGATGATCACTTTGACTGTTTATGGAAATGCTTAAAACACTGCATAACACCAGACAATGATTTGACCCTGAACATGTTGTTAATGACACCACAGGATAATGCTCTCTTAGCCGGTGACTTCACATTGAAGTTATTTTAGTATGAGATCTTGACATTGGGGAGGGGTCACTCCTGTCCCTCTCCTCTGTCATCTCTTCAGCCCCTCTTTGTTCCTTTTTTTGTTTACGTTTTGCATCTCACCATGCCTTCGTTCTCTCTTCTCTCCCATTACCTCCTCACACCTCCTCTGTCTTCTCCCTACATGGATCTCACCCATTCATGACTCCCACTCTTCGCTCTCCCTATCTGCTAACTTAAACCACTCTTTTGCTACCAATGTCTTCCCTCCTTACCGTCCTTCTTTGTCTTCGTCCCCTCTCTCTGTCCCTTCCATTCATTTTGTTTTATCTTACGGCTTATATCACCTCTGTTTCTCCATGTGAACTGAACCCATCCTTGACTCCTCTTCTCCTCCTCCACCCTTATGTCCTCCTTTCCATCCTCTCCTTCAATGTCTTCCGTCCCGTCATTTGTCCTTTTCAATTTCTTCTGATCTGCCTCGCTGTCCTTCCTCACACACCTGTCTCACCACCTCACTTTTTTGTCATCACACCACTCGTTTTCCTCACCTCCGCCCACCTGCTTTCCTCATCTCTTTGCCTCCTTCGCCATGCGTTTCACCTTTCGTCTGATCCCACATCACTTCTTCACCCCATCCTTACCCTGCTGTCCCCGTGGAATCTCCCAATGTTTTACCCTCGCCCATCCCGCACTCCTTTCCTCTTTATTATTTCATCCTTCCTGCTTTCTTTCCTCTTACCACCAACCGCCCTTCTCCTCATCCTTTTTCAGATCGAGAACGCCATGTTCCTGAACAAGGCAAAGGAGCAGCTGGGTCCAGATAAGGCCAATGCGCCCTCCTTCCCTCACTCCTCTGCGTCTTCCACCTCCTCCCCCCACTACCCCACGGCCGTCCTTGCCATCCCCGGGTCAATGGACGGAGGCGCCGGCTTGCGGGTTGTGCCGAAACAAGAAGGAGGTGGTGGGAGTGCAGGAGGTGGTGGTGGTGGTGGCAGCGCACCTTTAAGTGTGGTCGGGGGACACCTGCACCAGTCGCACACCTCCCAGAACATCACCGTTGTGCCTGTTCCCTCTACGGGTATCATGACTCCAGGTGAGTCGGCTGCAGTGTCCTTCTTCACGCCTGAGTCATGACATCCACCACTCCATTTGCCATTTCTGTATTGTCTCATTATATTTGTTTGTTGGTATCACTTTAAGATGCATGAGAGTCAGGAACACTGCACACATTCAACTGCAGCTGCTACAAATCTTGATCTGAACATTTGTCTTTGTCTCTTTCTATTTAATATCAGTATGAGCAGGTTGTAAGCAGCTGTTTTAAAGTACAGGTTGTTAAAATATTGGGACAACTCATTTGTTATAAAAGCATTCTGAGAAGTCTACTGTGTTAGTGTGGTGGCTTTGACCCGTACACAAAGTATTTTCTGGCTTTAAATATTGGTGTCTGTTATGAACATTATTCGGACAGAGAGAGTTCACATTAAATGTTTGTTTTGACCAAATGGACAGCCAGATCACAGTTTCTCTTTTCCTCTTAGCGGGTTTAGTGATCGCCACCCCTCAAGGCACTCTCGTCCCCACTGCCTCCACGCAGTCATTTGTAGCTGGACCCCACACTGCCACCACCATGATAGTGTCTGCATTGCACCCCTCAAATACAGGTAAAACGCAGGAGCAGTTCTCCGTCATTTCAACATCTGAACACAAGTAGTTTGTTGGATAATTGTCAAAGCTTATGCTAATCATTTTAATGCATGTACTTGTCAGGGGAATATATGAGATTTTCCACAGTTAGACACAGATAAAAACTGCCCGCTGTAATCGCTGTTGGCCAGCAAGCAGGTCTATTGGAGCAGGTGGGACTCAGCCCAAGGGCACCATGACTAATGTAATAAGAAAGTTTATTCTCAGTATTTAAACATTTCATCTCCTGAAGAGAGATCAAAGTAAATTAAGGCCAGATACACAAATCTCATTTCATTTGAAGAGGAGATTCCTGTTTTTATACCCACCCTTCATTTATTCCTTTTGTGTTGTTACATCCATACACACGTAAGCATACAGAGGCTCGTGTATGTCCATCCCCTTTTATAAGATTTGGTATTCCTCCTCACCAAGGCAGCACGGCTCTGCATAACAACTCATGTAGGTGATGTGTGGGACTGATTACATCACATTTTTCCATCTCTAATAGATGCTGTCTTCACACAACATTCCTCAACTCTCCCTTTCCTCATCCCTCTTTTCTCTTTCCTTTCTTTATACTTTTCTCTTGTTTCCAGACAAGAAGGAGGACATTGCTGTCCCTCCTGCAGTTGTCATGCCGACGCCGTCAAAGCGAGGCAGGAAGAGCAAACAGGTGATGGGAAGAGTGGCTGCTGGAGTGGGTGGGGTCCTCCCACCAGGAAGCGATGCATTAATATTGGCGCACCTCGCTGCTAGTGGACAGGTGAGGGTCTCTTGTATTCTTTCTTTTGTTTACTTTGCTTAAGGCATTTTAATATATATCTGATATAGTTGTTACTGATTTTCTACACAGCATGAATTGTCAGTGCTTGTGCTTTTCTTCATAACTAACATATTGTTACTGTGATACAGCACCACACTGCTGACCCATATGACCTGTCAAATGATGAGGATGATCATACCAACAAAGACGGCCCCAAGTCCTACAGGTAGTGGCCAGTCGTCTCCCAGCACACGACACTACAGAGAGAAGAACCTGCTTGTAAAGTTAAATCAATTTGACCGCTTTGTGTAAATTAAATTTTTCTTCTCTCTCTCGCTCCTCCAAGGTGTCGGATGTGTGCAGTGACGTTCTTCAGCAAGTCAGACATGCAGATCCACGCCAAGTCCCACACCGAGGCCAAGCCCCACAAGTGCCCCCACTGCTCCAAGTCGTTTGCCAACTCCAGCTACCTGTCCCAGCACATTCGCATTCACAGCGGGGCCAAGCCCTACACCTGCACCTACTGCCAGAAAACATTCAGGCAGCTCAGTCACCTCCAGCAGCACACACGGTACTGGTCTGAGTGGTTTCCTGTGTGTGTTGTGTGCCTGCTTGTTCCTGTGGTTTCTGTTGTTAAAGCTTGTGTGTGGGCCTGTGTGTGGTGAAGGGAGGAAGAGGGGGGAGTTGGGGATATGTCAGGGTCTTTTGGGAGAGTGTTGACAGTGTAGAGCTCTTTTTGCACAGTGTAAGTTTCCCCTTTTAAGGAGCAACACTTGTACCAAAATTAAATTAAATCATGGTTCTAAACATATTATTTTTATGTATTTATCAATCAAGATTGGTTTCTTTCTGGTAACTAATTGATTATCAGGTCAGGAACCGTTGTTTGGATCACTTTCGAGCTCTCAGAATACACAAGAGCCTGGGTGGATGCATACATTGGCAGAAGAAGTCAACTTACAGTACGAGTTACCACCAAAACATACCTTAATTTAGCATGTGTTTACTTTCTCATCCTGCTGGTGATACAATCACAAGCTCTGCTTGGAACTGCATGTATGTTGCCATCTTATTCTGTTTTCTTTGAATCCACATCTGCTTTCATAAAACTGTCATGTTTTAATTTCATGTCCAGCGGAAAAAGGAGTGTAAATGGAAGTTTGGATAAGATCACTTTACGGAGATAAAGACCCTGAGTTTGTTTACAAATGACGAAGTTGATTATTAGATAGTGAAATTGTTGTCAGCTGGAAAGTCAGTCTGTAATTTTAATCACACAAGTGTGAGTACACTTTGTATAGAAACTGTGGATGATAATTTACCCTCTTAAAACAAAACACACTCCTCATTGCCTTTGCCATTCTTTCTCTGCACTGAGTCACCCTGCATGTTTTACACACCATCATATTTCATATCACAAGTAAAGCTGCTAATCCGACACTGAGAATAGTTTGTTGTATTTCATGTAATCATGTGTGACAATGTAAGTGATGAACGCACCCGTCTCCCATTCATGCCATCGTGAATTTTATGTTTGACCTTGTCATTCACCTTCTTCATGTTTTCATTTCCCTTTTTTGCCATGAACTTAGTTTTCTTTGTGGGTTTCAGGCCATTGATTTTAAACATGAAGATGCGCTCCGGTGGCCTGCCGCTCGTCTTGAATTTACTTTTCAGTTTGACTGCTGCAGAGCCAGACATTCATAGACACACTCACACTCCACTCAAAGCAGGCACACCAAAGGGAGAGACTGCGAGAGAGAGAGAGAGAAAGAGAAAAGCGTGACTGTGCTTGCTGTATGTTTTTGTTCTGTGTTTTCACAACTCAGACACAGCACAAAGAGCACACTGTCAAACATAGTGATCTGTGATCAACGCAATTGACCACAGATCCTGTTAACTTTAACGCATGATTTGGTCTTCGGTTCATCGTGAAGTTTGGTCATGCTGTAGCTTAAAAATCTCTCGCTGTTTCTCTCTCTGTTTCTCTCTCTCCACCTCCTTACCCCTCCAATCCCGGGCTCCCGTGTTAGAAACCACACTGAGGCCAAGCCCCACAAGTGCCCCCACTGCTCCAAGTCGTTTGCCAACTCCAGCTACCTGTCCCAGCACATCCGCATCCACACCGGGGCCAAGCCCTACTCCTGCTCCTACTGCCAGAAAACATTCAGGCAGCTCAGTCACCTACAGCAGCACACACGGTACTGGTCTGGGCTGTGTTGGTTTGAATGGCCGGATGTGTTTTTATGTGTGCATGTATGGGAGCAGGTGTGTGGAGAGTTATGGCATTGTGATAGTTTGCATCCTTAGGTTTTTGAGTGTCTTTCAAATTTGGGAGTCAGGCTTTTGTAGGTAAAAGGTTTGCTGCAATATATTTTTTTAATTATTCAAATCCTACTTGCCAAACTAAAACATTTTCGGTTCTTGTATTGGAGTCTACATTTACAGGTCAACAGGTCTGTCAGCCACAGCCAAGACCTTGGAAGGCTTAATACTGTAAATTGTTCATTGATGCCATTCCAAAGCTTTGTTTCACAGCTTCTTGCCTCATCATGCAATGATGTAAAGCAGGGTAAAGTATATCTAAAACAAACATCAAAACACAAATCATTGCACATAATAATTAAGAATCTTTTTACATTTTGCGGAAGTAAAAGTAGACATTTAAGAACATAAAATATGAGGAAGCTATTAAGCTATAATCTTAATGCCATTAAACCCTTAGTTTGTTTACGTTTATTTGCTAATGATGGTAGATGATAAAGATGTAAGGAATGAGCACACTGCCCCTGAACTGGCATAACACTGCTGTATTATATGTACAATATGTTGCTTTGGATAAGAGAAAGCATACTAAATACCCTCAATAATGCACATCACTCTCACGTTAATTTTTTTTTTGCAAGTGCAGCAAGGAAATATAATTTATTAAGTGTAGTTAACTTATGGGATGCTTTACTGTGATTTTCAGGATTCACACCGGTGACCGACCGTACAAATGTAACCATCCTGGCTGTGAAAAGTCTTTCACTCAGTTGTCCAACCTACAGGTAAATTAATTCACTGGTTTGATCCAAGTCTTTTTTGTGGTGCTGTCAACATCAGATTTTGAGGCACTGTGTATTTGGAAAACATCACTTATTGATTGTGCTAATGGCTGTTTGTCCCCAACCCTCCTCTGTGTCTCTCTTCCTCTCCCCACAGTCTCACCGTCGGCAGCACAACAAAGACAAGCCGTACAAGTGCCACAACTGTAACCGAGGTTACACAGATGCTGCGAGCCTGGAGGTGCACCTTTCCACACACACCGTCAAACATGCCAAGCTGTTCTCCTGTGGCCTCTGTAACCGATCCTATACCTCGGTAGGCTCTCAGTCATGTCACACATCAGACATGATATTCACACAATGCACAGACTCTGGTCTTTGACACATAAGGAGAGAGATGACAGGAAGAGTTACAGGCTTGAAGAATGTATGTTGTTCTGTTTGTAGTTTGTAAATGATTTACTGAGGGTATTACAGTCCATGATAGTATATCAATAAATATAATTTCCTCAATCTGATATCAATCATAAAGTTTATGATTAACGTGTTTTATTTAATGAATAATTTTAATAATGATAGTACTTTGTTAGTTCTTTATTGAGTCTATCACCCCCACCTAATGACGTCAAGTTGGACTTCTTACCATTTGTCATGGTTGACTTTTGTCATTTGTAACCAGACTTCATGCACCAACACAAATGTTTTAATGTACTGGGCCATTTTATCATGAAAGGTCCTATGTTTTATACATGCTGCTGTGAATATTATATACAGTACAGTATACAATCACATGGAGAGTATGTTTAATTGTGATACCCAGTACCAATGTTTACAGTAGAAAAGTAATTGGATAGAATTTACAAAACTTTTCTTACTGGCCACATTTACGGCAAATACATTTATCAAATATATGTTTTGTATGTATAGGTGTGGAGGAAATACAACCAGCAACTTATATGTAAAATTTTAGAGAATCTATTAATAATATCCATACCTATGTTTTCAGTTGTGTATAAAGACCTCACATAATGAAGCATTATGTTTTTATTACCTTAGAATGAGCCATTTCTATGCATTACATGGACACCATGTTTCTACAGGAATAGGAGAAGAAAAAGTAGTAGTAGTAGTGATTAGTTTATTAGAAGTAAGAAGAGATGTGAAATTTGGACAGCTGGAGGCCTACATGTATTATTAAGCACAAGAGCCGACAGATTGTGTCGGCCATCGTAGCTTCTCCTCCGTGCTTGGAAAGGGAGTGGTAAGAGGTGACTGATTGTGCATTCTTGTGAATGCTGAATCCCTTCCCGTGTTAAACCTTTATTGCTAAAAGACAAATAAAGTGTACATGGTACATATACAGAATAGTATACAAATATATAAGGAGACACAAATAATAAAAACTTTGTCAGGGTTAATCAATATTATATAAAGATATTAAAAGAGGACCATATGTTGACAGTTTTCACAGCATTTTTGTTGTTGAATTTAAAAATGAAATTGATGAACCTCATGGAGAAAAAGTACTTTTTTTTACTATATTTAAGAATGTGGAAATTTGGCTTTAGAATAAATACATTTATTTTACAATATAAACTACTTAATAGCCCATGTGAATGCAGAGTGAGCTGTTGGTTGCAGTTCTCAACCCTCACCACTAGATGCCACTAAACTTACACACTGGACCTTTCAGCAGATCCCATCCTCCTGTATTTTTCTTTCCAGCCATCATATCTTTGACTTCTCTCTCCCTGATTCTAGGAGACTTATTTAATGAAACACATGAGGAAGCACAACCCCGACCCGCTAACAGTGGCAGCAACAGTAGCTGCTCAGCAGGCCCAGGGCCTAACGCCAGGCGGAGGAGGTGGCAGGGGCCGAGGGCGTGGCCGAGGGAGAGGAGGTGGGGGCAGAGCAGGCCAGCTCCAAAGCCAGACCAATCCTAACAACGCCAACCAGAACCCTAACAACCCCGGACCCCCAGGCAGCTACCAGTCGCACCAGCAGCCCACAGAAGCTGTGGTTCAATGTCCATTTGACCTGCATCAGTACAAGACAGTGTCAGCCAGTGAGATCCAGTACAAACCAGTCACTGTGGCGGACCTGCCAGTGGCCCACAAAGACCTCTGCCTCACCGTATCCACATCAGCCATACAGGTGGAGCACATGAACTCATAGGCTGCGTCTTCCCACCCTGTTCAAGGAATTACTAATTGTGTCTGCAGTGTAAAAAGGTCCACATGAACAAGTATTTTTTTGAATTCAGTCTTATAGTCTTCTTAAGCAAGAAAAAATGGCTATTAGGTGTAAAAATGTGTCATCTGGTTTGTTGATGTAACAGGACACTTTGAGTGACATTATTTTAAAAGGGGTTGATTGGGTAATGTTAAAAGATTCATAAAAAATGTAATTCAACCAATGCCATTTTTCCTTCCTTCATAAGAAGATTTAATTCTGAGTACAACATTAAATTACTTGGTAGAAAACAGATATTTTACAATAAGCTTCTCCTGAACCCACTTTTAAAGTACCTCTCAGTAGAAATGCTGGTCTAGGACACAAATATAAGCGGTTCATTCTTTCTTCCAGTTTGTGAAGACTTTACCAAAATCTAATCTGAGATCAAGTTTTGGCTTTTATATCATAAATGAGATGGGGATTAAATCCAGTCTTTTTTATTCTAATTTCAAACTGTGAGTCATTGGACCAGTCATCAATTTATTTCCTCTGTAAAACTCACTGATCCTAAACCAGCAGTCCTCTGAGAAACTTGACAAAAGAGGCCCTATTTTTTTTTTTTATTGCATTGTTCGCAATCAGCATCATCGGAGGATGAAGGTGTAAAATATCTGTAAAATAATAAATTACACTCCTCTCTGCACGTTTATGGTCCAGAGAATGATGTAATTTTATGAGCACATTCAGATCACATTAATCTGAGCATTCTCCATTATTTAGTTCAAGCCAAATCAAGAGGGAGAAACAAGACAAGGAATAAGTGATGAAAGACTGCAGGGCTTCATAACAGCAGCTGATACTGCTCTGAAAAATGAGGAAGGACTAAGTAAATAAGTTTGAATGGCATGTCAGGGTGCCGCGGACAAGAGAGGCTGGATTAAAAAAGGCTGCAATGGAGCCTGAGAAAGACCAGAAAAGAAGAGGGGCAGCAGAAAGAAAAGGATGCGGTGTATGATGAGATGAGGCTATTACCTGGAAATCTCACTCATTTCAAAAACAAACATGATGTCCATATTTACAGCCACCTTCCCTCAGACAGCAAGGAGTTTAGGAACTATTTCCTTGTCGAAGCCCAAAGTATTGAACAAAAGAGACGGACCGGTTCAAGGATGCACTAAATATGTGGAATCTGCAGCAGAGACGGAAACACGAAAGAGAAAAGATGTCGGAGGGGGTGGGAGGAGTCACAGAGAAAGCACTTGATGAAGCTTGTACTTCATGTCTATGTTTGTCATCATTGTACTTTTTTTTAATATATCGTGTATGTATTTTTCTACCAACAGAGGAACGTGTGAACAAACTGAGAGAGAAAGCAAAGTGAGTGCATGAATGTGAAAGGAACAGAGAGAAAAGTCCTTACAAAATGTTTTTGTCCCCCATTTTTTTTGTTACTACTCAAAGAAAGACAGTTTAATATCCTCCAAGGATTAAAGACAGCCCAACTCGTCATTGTCAGGGCAGTTGTTAGGGAAATAATGATTGTGTGAAAAACGGCTGACAGGTACTGTTATCAATCTTTTTTTAAAGAACCTTTCATACATATTATTACTACTTTCATTATAACTGTATTGCAAATGTTATCCACATTATCAATCTGAGGCATTATTTTATTGCAGTATGCTGTACATAAAATAGATAGAAAATACTTTTTCATCTGTAAAAGGGAAGTATGTCCTGTGTAAAGCATATATGGAAACTAAAGGAACTCAAATTAACAAGTACCAAATCACTGGCCGTGTCCCAGGTCACCTTTAATGCTGATGGTTCATAACCTTAATTCTCAGCCGAGTCGGTAAGGAACGATAAAACCCACGCCTAAGAAGTTTGGGGATTGCCCAAAAAGTTGGTTTAACTATGGGAAATATTTTCTCTCTTTATGTAACGAAGTAGTATGCAGTATTTCTTGCAGTTTGATTCACACTTACCGATTTCACTCAATGATATTCATTGTAAATATGATCTAACCTGAAACAGTTTGATCAAGTAAGATCACGTTTTATTTGTAGGAATAATTAACAGGTTGTTATTAGGCTTATTAGACAAGATTGTTGTGGAACTCTGCAAACCTGACTTACTGCAACCTAAAAAACATTTTTTAAACATTGGTCCCATATGATTTCCTTCATGAACACTTTTAAAAGTGATCTGAGAGTATATCTAAAAGATTAAACATTAAGCTGTGATGTAGGTGACCTGGGACACTGGTGCTGTTTTTTGTGCACAAGCTATCTCTACCCAATCAAAATGTTCAAGCAGCCTGTAAAAATGGCTGATTGTCTTCATGTATACTCCTCCTTGTATTTCATTGTGTCTTTTTATGAAAAATAACACATTCTCAATAATCTTGTTAATATTATTACTGATGCTCCTGATAATAATACAGTTATTAACTGCCCTCTTATGCTACACTATTGCATACTGTATGCACAGTTACACCTCTTGCTCATCTGTTTCTTCCCTTAAGGAGAATAAAGATCAAATGAGTTCATATGAAAAGACTTCATTTTCTGGCTTATTTAATTAAAATGTGATTGTGCGACACTGTTAAGAATGTATCATTACTTAATATTATATATTTTAACAGATTTGATCTAATCTGTGAGCCAAGTTGTTGAGTTAAGTAATGTTGTAATTTTTATTACAAACAGGCATACAGTTTACATGGGAGATGTATACAACAGTATACATATATATCACACAAATAATAAAAACTAAAATGTTACCATGGGTAGCCTATATAACATAAAGAGGACCAGGTGTTGACAGTTTTCACAGCCTCTTTGTTGTTTGATTTACAAATTAAATTGACATAATGTACAACCTCATGGGAAAAAAGAACAAAGCTAAGTTTTTTACTGCTGAATTTACAATTATAAATGTGGAATTTTGCCATTAGAGTTAATACATTTATTTTCAAGTACTTTTTTTACTTTTATAAAAACAAAATACTACATTCTCCCACGTTGATTCAAAATCTCAAGATATTGTCAGTGATGAATCTGCTGACCTTTTGCCATAATTTAAATATAAATTTCATAAATAACGTAGCTACCATCGTAAAATGTGATTCGTTTGATCAACTTTCAAGTCAACTGTTCGAACAGCGCTCAGACTGAATGGAGCAGCGTATATTCCGCCCAAGCGGGACACCCCGGACGGTGTAACAAGCATACATAAAGACGAAGGCGGGGTTTACGCTGGCTCATCCAATCACAGCAGCTTGTCCGAGACTCCCACCAAAACAGTTCAATTTCAAATTCAAACGACAGGAGACGGTGGACCGGGTGGATCAGCGGCGGAGTCCAACTTTGCTGAAGGTAAGTGTTTTCATAAGTTAAACTTATTTAACGCGTTTCGTTTATCTCAAAATGTAAAAGTCGATGAACATTGCTCCGCAAGGATACAAACTAAAGCTCCTTTGATTTTACGTAGATCTTTAACGTTAACCCTTTATGCTCAAGCTAACGGCTACAAACATCAACATGAACTAGTGATAACATGAACGTTGGTTAGTTGTTTTCACATGGCTAACTAACAACAATCCAGTAAAAACTAATGTGATATTTAAACTCATTTTGTGTTTGAATGGATAGAGATTAGGTTTGGTTATGTTTCAGCAGTTAACGTTATTGTGTCGGGTCTGAATGTGATTTAATGATTATCTTAGCCAACACCCTTAACTTTATCTCTGTATGGTCCCTTTGCATAACAAGTTGAGTTAAGTTAGCCACATCCAGCTAGAAATACAAATAAACTACGATCTTGAAACACCCAGAAGGCCATTTCACTAAACTATGTACTTTAGGACTGTATCCTAATCCTAACAAAGATGTAATGACATAATGTTATGTCTTTGCTTTATTAATACAATATGGGCCTACGTTACGTTTAAAATATCAGTTATATTTGTCCGTTATTACTTTTCATTGGAGTTTCATTTATGGCGACCTAAAGGAAAACTCTTTTACTTTGTCAAACAGTGGGCATAATACTTTTCACCCAGATGGATAAACTTAGTCTTTGGGGATTTTTGGAAATACCAGAGCATCAGTTAAGAGTTGTGAAATGGCCTTTTTGAAACCATGGCTGGATTTTTATTTATCAGAGAAATTAATGCCTTTTTAACTCAAATGTAGTGGAGATATAAAGATACATGCACAAACTGGGGCTATCCATGGCTCCTGGTTGAGATTAGTTTGACTGAGAAGTTAATGTGCTTAAGACTTTCCGCCTGTTTTGACCATCTTTTTACCTTTTTAGCCTCAACAGAACATGTCACGCTTGCCAGTTATGTCAAGCAAAAGGGGCCTGACAAGCAGCAGCAGCAGCTCAGAGAATGGCCAAGACTGTGCTCCTGCTCAGGTTTGTTCTAAACATCATCTGCATCTTTCGTTTCATTAGCGTTACGAGTTATTCTCTTTCTGCTACACCTCAAGTTGGTTTTACTTTTCCACATAAGATCTAAACAGTAAGAATTCTTCTCTTTGCCATGAAGTTTAGAGCTGCGACACAATACATGAACATGGACCCTGTAAAATAGTATAAAAGATAATGTTTTTTGTTGTGGTGGTGTCAACAAGGTGTTGACTACGGGTGCAGAATCATTGCTCTTCTTTTAATGCTGTTGCTGTTTTTGTGTTGTGCAGAAGAGGACCCGTAAGGACACAGAGCCCATCAAACCACTTGGAGCAGCTACGATCATCGGTGGCAGGCGGCCTCCTCTTGCTGCTACCAAGGCACCTATGTGTAGGTTACTCACACATGTGTTTTAGTTTCTTTCTGTTGTTCACCAAGGACAGAAACTGCACAGAACTGTTAGGGCAGACATTTGTGTGCAGTAAATTATTGCTCAATATAATCTTCCAACTTGTCACAATTCACAAAGACTAAATGAAACAATTTGAATCAAGGCTTTAGGTATTTATGTATTTATCTTATTTTAAAGGCTCCTCTGGTTCCTATAATTTTATTAATTTTACACAAACATGTCTTTCTGTCTCACTATGTCCCTCACACAGCGAGGCCTGTCAGAGGTATGGGAGCTGCTACTGTGGCCGCTGGTCCTTCCAGAGGTAAGATGAGCTTTCAGCTCTGTGATGGTGGAAAGTGCCTAAATTGAGATGTTTTTCTTTGTCTGGATTGCAGCTCTGTTCAAACCTTTTATGTGGGGCAGTGATTGAACACTACAGTTTAAC
The DNA here is from genome assembly GCA_029875015.1 of Lepomis gibbosus. Lineage (NCBI taxonomy): Eukaryota > Metazoa > Chordata > Actinopteri > Centrarchiformes > Centrarchidae > Lepomis > Lepomis gibbosus. Next base: position 34,903 of record JAPMOB010016132.1, on the reverse strand, counting down.
TTTAGCTATGGTATAATGAATTAATAAAGACAATATTTCACAAGTTGTATAGTTTATCAACTGATAGCAAGAAAATTCAGACGTGCTTTGTTTATTATAAAAGTTAATAGATTCTGGTGTTACATGAATGATTTTGAGATGCTCTTTAATGAATTGTTCTTTCTTGTTCCACCAGGTGTCCTGAAACCATCTTTAGCTTCAACTGTAGCAAAGGGAGGCAACATTAAACCAACTGTTGCATCCTCTGATGCAAAAGCAGCAGGTGAGAACTTATTTGGTTCTTGTTCCTTATTCTGTTAAATGAGAAAATTGGGAACATGGGAATTAATGTTTGGTGCGTAGTCAAATAGCAGAGCAGAACTAGAAGCCTTTGATTTATGACAAACTGGGAAGAAGATTAAGTGTATTGTTAACAGTAAACCTGTGAAACTGGTCAGTGATTTTTACCAACCTGCATAAGGTGCAAGTGGAAAACATTTTCTTTTTTGCCAACATCTCAGCTTATAGGATGAGATGGTCTGTTAGTGCATGATCTTATTTAGAGTAGGCCCATTTCACAGAAGACATTTTGACAGGTCATTGACTTTAATAGTAGTGTTATTAATAACACAGTGTGACAGTGTGCCAGCATGCACAATACTAGGACCCTGACATTGACTCAACTAAATGGAATTTGACCATAATTAATTCTATTATTTACACATGTGTTTTTTTTCCTCCTGTGACGTGTCAAGATGTCTTCTGTGAGAATGGTTGTTCTGTAATGACCTGAAAAGAGACTTGGGGAAGAGTCTGAGGTCTTAATGGAAATGTCACACCTGTTTATATTGATGCTGTTGTGTACAGGTGGGGGTGGGACAACCAAGCGCCAGGCATGGGACATGAAGGGCCGGGTCAGTGACATGGAGGTTAAGATCCGTAACTACCAGACCAAAATCAAAACGGTCAACCAGGAGAACGAGGTTCTGAGAAGCTCGGCGGTCCAGAGCGAAACAAAAGTGGCTGAAATGCAGAAGGAGCTTGAGAGGCAGAGGAGCCAGATCAGGTGCAAAGATCATTTCATTAAAATTTTATATATTACTGTCGTCATTGTAGTGTCACTAATTTGTCTGTTTGGACACCATTAAATGTCCGTTCATTTCAGTATGTATGAGGGGCAGCTGCAGGCGTTGTCAGGAGTCCGGGATGAGCTGGAGAAAGTCTCTAGTGAAAGGAACACACTTCAAAAGGAGCTGTCCAACTTGGAGGGAAAGTACAAGGTCATGGAGACTCTCCGAGAGAGCCAAGAGACAGAGCTGCAAACTCTCAAGGTAAAAAGTCTGGTGCTGGATAGTTGCTAATGCTGTTTATTTTGGATGTGTGGTATCATCAAATGAATATTCCATTTGCCTAAACTGCCTAACCCTAAAGGAGCTAATGCTATTCTCTACCTTTGTATTTATACAGACAATCATTTATTCTATAACTGGGTAGTTTAAAAACCAAGAAAGGACCTGTTACTTTCCTGAAATTTATCCAAGAAGTTAAGATTTAAAAAACAGAGGATATGATGGTCAGATTTTGCTGAAGACAATATTTATAATTGTGTGTTTCTGTCTGTCTGTCCACTCCAGATGAAGCTCTCAGTGCAGGAGTCAACGCTGACCCGCTTGCAGGTGACCCTCAAAGACACAGAGGAAACCGTCCGCTCTCTTGAAGAGACTGTGGCCCAGCAGCAGGATGACCTTCATGCCAGGGAGATGGAGCGCAGACGGCTCCACAACACAATCCAGGAGCTCAAGGCAAGTTACAGTGTGGGGAGACAGCACCCAAAGAGACCTTTCAGATGATCCATTCATTACCTTGCTTCTAGTTCTTAACTTTTCTGAGGAAAACACTGGTGAAAATTGATTCTTTCCTTTTTTTATGTTTATTTGGGATTATTTTGGGACTTTTTTGTGTTGTTAGCACTTGACATCCTTCTCTGACGATTTTTGCAACAACCAAACAAACGTTTCTGTCCTTTCTGACTAATTAGGCTAATTCAGACCTTAACCTTTTCATGCAGGGTAACATCAGGGTCTTCTGCAGGGTGCGCCCACTTGTGGATGGAAGCACCAGTAATCACATCCAGGTCCCTGCCAATGACCTCAAAACAATAACCCTGGCTAAAACAGAAGAGGTGAGAATCTAGTCGGCTTACCGGATTTCTGAGAAGCATGTTTATAGTTGAGGATAGTAGCAAGAATAATCCAGAGTTTCTGCGATGTCTAATTTAATCAGCTAATTACACTGTAGAAAACAAAAACTGAATAACTAAATTAGTTGGATGTCACCATAACAAACATGTCTCTGTGAGCAACATTTTGCTTTGAGTTGTGTAAGCATATTTGAAATTATAAAACTCAATTCTGCCCTTTTCTGCTTTTCAGTCTCACACAGGCAAAACTACAGACACGCAAAAAAATTATAACTTCAGTTTTGATCGGGTGTTTGGCCCCCAGGCCACACAACAGGAGGTAAACATTATGGACATTAATATTTTGTGGCTATTTCCCACCGAACAGGAAATTCACAACGACTTTTTAATTTGTTTTCAGATCTTTGAAGAGATCTCACTCCTGATACAGTCAGCATTGGACGGTTACAATGTCTGCTGCTTTGCCTATGGCCAGACAGGAAGTGGGAAGACCTACACCATGGAGGGAGACGAATTTGATGCAACCAGAGGTGTCATCCCCAGAGCTGTACAGCAAGTCTTCAGGGCAGCAGAGAAACTGGAAAGAGAAGGCTGGGAGGTTAGTGTGTAATGTCATGCATGTAAATGTATGTTGTTGTTTTTTTGTTTTTGTTTTTTGTGGCTACAGAAACACTTATACACAATATTGACATCACTTTTTAAGTTGATAAGACAAAATTATCAGGAAGCAGTTCACTTGCTGATTTACACATTACACAGGTCTTTAGCTGCTAAATGCTCTGCTGTGTTCACCAGCTGCTGTTAGCTGCTAGCAATTTATGTACAGTGTTTTTCTTTTCTGAAAGCTGCTGCTGAAAAAAAAAGAGTGGTGAGAGTGCACAAACAGTTTAGTGTTTTTCAACAATGAGCTGGACTCTGTAAAACTCCATGAAGATGATAGGAGCTGCTGATTCAGGTGATCATTTTCTGTAAGGTGATCGCTACAAGTAACCTGCTGGTGTAGATTCATGCCAGTTTATACCTCCTATATGCTCTCGGGGACTGAGGCATGCAGGATCTGTGGAGGAGATAATGAGGGGAAAGTGAACATTTTCATTAAATGTTGGAACTTTTCTGTTTCTATCTCAGTTCACATTCACAGCAAGTTTCGTCGAAATTTATAACGAGAGCCTGCGTGACCTCCTTTACACCGGCAAGGCCAACAAGAGGCCGGAGCATGACATTCGAAAGGCGACAACCGGTGAAGTGACGATCACTAACCTCACTTATGAAAGGGTCATCAATGAGGATCAGGTTAGTTCGCTCAGCCGCTTCAGTTACTGGACCGTTCAAGATAAGTAAGACAGAAAAAATATATACAGTATATATCACCTAAATTTAAAGATTACAGTCGTTCACAGCAGAATTAGGTGATTTTTAATTTTTAAATAAGGAATCCAGTGAGATTGATATCAGTTAAATAGATAAATGTTTTATTTTACAGTAAATAATCGATATGATTCCTCTCCTCCTGCCAGGTTCTCGGCCTGATTGCGTTGGCCAATAAAAATCGCTCCACGGCCCAGACAGCTCAGAATGACCGCTCCTCTCGCTCACATTCAGTCTTTCAGCTGGATATTGAGGGAGTGAATTCTGGCAGGGATGTCAAATGCAAATGTGAGTATAATCCCACTTATTATGCCAGAGAGTCTTGCTCTCGCCTGTCCTGTCTGTTGTTGTATGGTGTACATTTGTGGGGAGGATAATGTTGATTGGTGATGTGTACAGTGCTTTAAAAAAAACTATTTCCCTCTGGGGACAAATAACTTGTGATTTCACTTGTGTATTAAACTCTGTGCTTAAATTGCCATCTCAGCATAAATGTTTTTATTTCTCTCACCCACTGTTACTGAATATACCTAGTCTTGTATCTTGTTATCCAAACTTGTTGCAGTTTTTGCATAATGTGATATGGGATGTTTTATAATCTGATTTTACCGTTTAAGTTTTTTTTTTTTAAATAAAGATGTTTTTTTATGCATATAGCTACTCTGTGCCTGGTGGACTTGGCTGGCAGTGAGCGAATGTTGAAGAGTCAGTCTCAGGGCGAGCGCTTCAAAGAGATGACTGCCATCAATGGCTCCCTGTCTAACCTGGGGATCGTCATCGCAGCACTGGCCAACAAGGTCTGTTCGCAGGAGCCTGACTGAAAACAGCGATGCTGAGTTCAGAGAGGCTGCAGCATCTGAGTCTGTGAAGCCTTAGAATTATGATTTACTTACAAAATGCTAAACTGCTCTGCTAATTCTTCTGTTTTCAATTTGTTTGTGTGGCAGGAGAGCTACATTCCTTACAGGAACTCTAAGCTTACCTACCTTCTGCAGAACTGCTTGGGAGGCAACAGCAAAACGTGAGTTCTTGATCTACATAGAGACCAGTGGTTTTATGTTGTCACTCAAGGCAGCAAATCACCATAATTCTAATAATAATGCTAATTTGACTGCAAATATTCTTCATTATATATGTTTACTTCAGGAGGCATATTATGTAGCTTTATTCTAATGGGGTTATTTATGTTGTGTTTCTGTTTTTCTCATCCCAGCCTGATGTTCGTAAACATCGCTCCTGAGCCAGATAGCTTTGGGGAAACCCTCAACTCACTGAGGTTTGCAAGCAAGGTCAGTGGCATCTACAGTCATTATGTCCTGTCTCGAGGAGACAGCTGGTAAAAGATGACATGAATACAAATGCAGGTGGATTTCGGCTGTGGCGGGTAACACAGTCACTCCCACTAGCCACGTTGGCGTGTTGAAAAACTGTAGCCTTGTCAAAATGCATCTGAAATTGCAATTTGATACTACATCACTATACTACTCCCATGAGTACTACCTGCACATAGTGTTTGCTCATTAGTCCATTCTTCACCAACAATACTAAACAAGTTGACACTGGAGATTAAACTCGTGGACTGAGGGCTGTTTTAGCCTGCTGTTAATTATCAACGTAACTAGCAGCAGTGATGGCAGGAGAATCCACACAACAGGCGCCTCACTGCAAAACAAACAATCCAAAAGTGCACAAAAATGATATAGGCCTACATAAAGTTTTAATCCTGTTGCCTTAATTGTAGATTTTTTGTTAGACAAAAATAATTAGTTATTCTTGGCTCTTGTTTCTAATGCAGATAATGTTCTACTCTGTATTTCAGTATTTACTGCTGTTATAAACAGTGTTTCTAAAAATTCAGTTTAGTTTTTATTTTTTCAATTCATATTTTACACCCATGCAGCGCTTTTATTATATACAATAAGAAGCAACTCTTTAATGTGTTTATCTTAACAGACTATATGTTTTCAAAAAATGAGCTGTACGCACAATCTAATCAGAGCTAATGAGGAAATTAGTACATTTTAGCACTGCAAGTCAACTTTAATCATATAAAATGTAATTTTCCAACAACTATAATGTGGCTAGTGAAAATGTTGTGTGGCTAGTAACTTTGGAAAACGGTTAGCCACATTGGTTAGTGGGCAAAAAAAGTTGATGGCAAGCCCTGCTGGGAAGCACAAGTTCTTTCTAGATTCATCAAAATTACTCCTGTGACACATTTCTACCTATATTACAATAATTCAATTCAGCTTTATTGGCATGAATGTAGAACAACAATATTGCCAAAGCTGCAAATAAATTACAAAAGAACAATTAATTTCATACATATAATTAAGTAAATAAACAAACAGTAAAAGTGTGTGTGTGTGTGTGTGTGTGTGTGTTTAAAAAAAATTATAAGTAAATTATCAATTAAGGGTGAACTGATCAGAATGTACTTTCACTTTATCAATTTTGTTTTGAGATTTTTACATGGTGTTTTGTGTTTGTTCTCTTTACAGGTGAACGACTGTGTTATCGGCACCGCGTGTGCCAACAAGAAGTAGAGCGCTTTTAAAAGACAGATCTCTGTTTTTTGTAACCATTATAGACAAAGCATGAAATATTCAGTATAAATGTTTTCCATGCTTTTTTTACTTTTAAATGAATACTGTCATTTTTATTCTTGATTTTTGGTGAAAGGTGTTTATTTCTCTGTCTGTAACAAGGTGTTATAATAAAAACATTCAGTAAACATTCTGAAACCAAACTACAGTGTTCACTACATTTTTGTATTCCAGGCTAATTAGTTCAGTTTCATTCGACTGTAGTCTGTAAATGAACTTTAAGACATTTGTTTGAGAAGTCTGACAGTGAAGATCTAGTTGCATTTATTTTGGGTCTAAGTTATTTAGGCTGGTCCACTTCACATCAACCCTGTAGGACAAACAAACAAGATTAAGAGAACTTATGTTATATTTAAGGATGGATGTTTATTGCTTAACCGCCATGACAGTCACATTAGTCACCGTTTGCTTCAGTCTCAGATTGTTTATAGGACATAAGGATAGTCAGCATCATACTTTTCTGTATTTTTCTCCACTGTATTTCTTCTATCTTGTAATTTGAGGATTTACATGAAAGGAGATTAATGAAATGGTGAAAATTAAACATGTAATTCAGTAAGTCTATATTTATACAGTATGTTGGTTTGTGTAGACGTGTGTGTGTGTGTGTATATGTGTATGTATAGACACAATGTGTATATAATTTTCTGAGATGATTTTGAAATAAAGATCAGAAAAAGACAAATTCATAGTGCTGATTTATATAATATGAAGTTCCTTAATGTCTGTTAACAATGCAATGTGATAATTTGTTTCTAAAAGACATCTGTAACGCTATGATTAGAGACTGAAACTGTGACGATTGAGGCTTGCAGCAGACAAATCTAGCTTGGTTTTCTTGTTTGCTTTTGTAGCTTTTCAACTAACTGTGTTTGTACCCCAGCTGCTAATTTTATCATGCACTAATAACACGAGACATGACCAAAGTGCTGTGGAGTCAGTTCAGATCAGTGAGGGGACACTGGTATATAACCCATATCATTCATGACATACAAAAGATAGTAAATGCACAACTTTGCTGCAAATATTTACAACAATGCTTGTTGTCACTGCTTATATGCTTTTGCATTAATTTTGCCAGGTTCCCTTAGTTTCTTTAGGTGAACAATTTGGTCTTCTTTATCTGTGTTTTTTTAAACAACGTGTCCGTACAGTTGATATTCTTAAATCCAGTTTTCAGATGTGAAGATAATGAATCTCAGGTGTCAAACTCACCAAAGCCAGTCAAAATGTGCCGATAGTGTGGCATATAGACCCCTAAACTGACTCAAATAAGACCAGTGTTCCCCATCTGACAGGATTCTTGTTTTAGATGTTTTATTGCAGAAAGTGTGAAACCCATGATTAATAGTTACACATTTTGATTGAATTGAATTATTGTGATTATTTTTGCAAGGGACCCTACTTTGAGAACCACTGGCATATGGGGTATTTTGTGTATTTGCCCACTCTCTTGTGCTATATGTTATTTGAAACATTACACAAAAATACAGTATATGCATTGTATTTTTTAACACCCCCACCCCCAACCCAAATTGCATATTCTGCTGTTATGGAGCAACATCATTAATTTTGAGTTGTGTTTGTGGCTACCTGATGGATTTATCCAATATTCTTTCTTTTCAGTGTTTTTGGTCTTTACCAGCTCCTCAGGGAAATATGAGGCTCTTCAGCTGCTTAACGCTCCACTGGTCTGCTGTTGGCTGCTTAGCAGTTGTTGCACAGTGTTTTTCTTTACTGAAAATGCTCGTTGCAGCTGAAAAGGACTATGAGTGCTGAGAGTGAACCAAAACGCAGAACAAGGCAGCTTACCAATGAGCTGATAGGAGCTGCAGGGCCAGGTGATAATACTCTGTAGGGTCATTGCTACAAGCAACCTGCTGGTGTAGATTCATGCTCTGTGTGCCACTAAAAACAAACCAAGGGTACTTTTTACACAAATTTTATATCCTATAACCTATTTGCCCTCAGGGACTGTGGCAATACAGTATGTAGGCTATGCATCTTTGGAGGAGACACAGTAAGATGAGGGGAAATTGAACATTTTTATTATGTTGCAACCTTTTATGTTTAATTTCAGTTACATCCACAGTAAGCTTTGTTGAATTTTACAATTTCATCCTTTGACAAGGCCAGCAACAGACCTGAGCATGAGATCTGATGGGTGACCAACAGGGAGGTGACAAACTCCAAAGTTCCTTAACGGCTGTTAACTGCTGCTTTCAGTAATTTGATCTTTTGTAAGTATTTCTAAATTAATCTTCTTTCTACTATTACTGGAATGAATAATGGAAATGCCGACACCGTAATTGAATGTATGTGGATGCCGTATTGAAATGTGTTTGTTTTATTATTTATTTAATTTATTTTCTGTCGGCCGAAGTCTGGCTCGTCTGTCTGGAATCCTTTTAAAGGCGACGCGTCGCTGTCTGCTGCTGCAGAAGAGCTCAGATGGGAACAACATTTTCAAAAAATGGTGCTCAAACTTCAGGGTCTGAAGAAACTGGCGGGACACACTGCCGTCCGCTCGGTCAGAGACTGTACTTTTAAAGGCAGCGGTGTCAACTAAAACGGTGAGTTTATTAATGTCCGCGGCGGCTCTCGGTTCCTGTAGCCAGCCGTTTGAGCTAGCTAGCAGGCTAACGGCACATCTGTAACGCTATGAGCAGAGTCTGAAGCTGTGACGATCTGCAACTGTGTCTGCTGTCTGAAAGGAGGAGACTTGCAGCAGAGAAACATTTTCTCAATAACACTGGCTGGGTTTTCAACAGCTTCGCTTTTGTAGCGTGTCAACTCTCAGTGTGTTTGTAACCCAGCTGTTGATTTTGTCATGCACTAATAACACAACACATGACCAAAGTGCTGTGGTCATGTGTGTGATGCGATGTGGACACTTTCTGGTGTTTTAGTTCCCTGTAAAGTAAAAGAAATGACACTATCAATGTGTTGTGCAATCAGTGCAGGGACAGGCTGACAAATAACCCAATATAATGCATCAGGTCAGTGAAATAAAACAATAATTAAAGCAATATAATTTTCCTCAATAACAATATAAAATTTTCAATTAATGTTTGATTTAATTAATTTGAATCATGAACGAATTTGCACTTAATTGTTCTATTAAGATATTTATTTTGTTAAAAAAATAATAAATAAAAGGGACTGGAAAAAGGTTTAACTTAATTTTACTCATTTACTGGAAACAAGTGTTTTGAAAGTTCAAACTCAGATATGTTAATTTATCCACTGTTTGGCATCAAGTTTTTTTCATGTTCTGACTATAAAGAAAAGTTAACCCTCTGGTTTCTTTAACTTTCACTCAGTTCTTCTTCTAAACTTTAAAGAAATAATGATTTGACATTTATCGTGATAATAATCAATATCGAATGATATGAAAATATCTCCCAGCCCTTTGATGCATCACATAACACACAATAGATATCAAATGCACTTAACTTAGCTGCAAATATACATAATGATGTGTTTTGTCACTGCATATTTGATTTTTGCATTTATTTGCACAGTTGCCTTGATTAATCTCACGTTTCCCTGTCAACTATTTGGTGTTGTTTATCGATGTTTTTAAGCAGTGATACTGCAATTATATTCTAAAATACAGTTTTCAGATATGAAAATAATGAATCTCAGGTGTCAAATTCACTCAAGTCAAAGTCAATCAAATAATGTGTGCTGATAGTGTTGCATGTAGGTGTGGGTCTTAAGCTTTTTCACATTACAGACCCTTAAACTGTGACAAGTTACTAATAAATAATAAATAAATATGTTAGAAACACCTGCAAGTATATTGCAAATATAACAGAACCACAAGCTAAAGCTTTCAAAATGACCATGAATCACTTACTATATTTTGGGGATTTGTACCTTGAATTAATAATTTAAAAAAACACTGACAAGGTGAAGTTTATTTCAGAATAATTTCCAGAATGGCATTAATGTGACATTTAAACAAGTGATTGTTCCATACCCAAACAGATATGGTGACATTCTGGATATCAGAACACGGTCCTCTGGTTATTGCTACATTTTTTTATCTCACATTCCCCACATCTCGACTGCAGCCTGGACAGCACACACTGCAGTATCAAACCAGGACAATGCCCTATGGATGCAGTCGAATTAAATAAAAATCCTAGTGGCATTGATAAAACTAGGATTTTTTTTCTACCTCCCAGATGCAGTCCCTGCCCATGGAAGTGGGCAGCAGCAGCTCAGCTCCCAGCGACACATCTGGCTCGGTGGTGCAGGTGTGCTTCCCCAGCGCGCGGGCCTCGATGCTCGACAGCCTGAACCGGCAGAGAGAAGACGGCAGGCTCTGTGACCTCTCCATCCACGTCCAGGGGCAGGTGTTCAAAGCCCACCGCTGCGTCCTGGCCGCCTCCTCACCCTACTTTCACGACCAGGTGGGAGTGCTGGGCTTTCAGGTCACCGCTAGGAAACAGCATAACTTGTAAATGACAGAGATCTGACATTTTTAATCAGGATGAACACAAAAGCTACATGGAGTCACACTGTTAGTTTATATTTTCATCAGGTGTATGTTATATCTACATTAAAATTTTGATCTGATGGATTTTGACTAATAATTATTATTAGATGATTTAGTTTAATCTAAGTTATGGTCATCAGTGCTTTATTGCAGCAAGACACACAGGTGACAATGAGCATGGCAGAACAGGTATGAACAGTCATTCTGGATAGTCACATATAAGCATGTATTCAGAACTGAAATTCAGAAATAAAGGCCTGCATCGTGACAGCAGCATCACACAGATCCTTTAATAATGTAAGTATTTTCTGTTTTTTTTTTGCTTTAATGATTTTGTTTCCAAAGAGCTTTACTCGCCAGCAGACGGATTTACCATCCATAGAGGGCACAAATGACCTAGGATTTGGATTGTGACCAGTAGATTAATATTCCACCATTTTAAGGGTGTATGAGAAAGAAGGGGTCTGGAGAGAGCGTGAAGGAGGAGTGAGAGAGGCAGGACAAATCATTGATAAATTTATTATTGTGACATGTTCTCCACGCACTCCCAGGTACTACTAAAGAACATGTCTACAGTCTCTATCCCGGCGGTAATGGACCCGCTGGCGTTTGAGAGCGTGCTGAGCTGCGCCTACACCGGTCAGCTCCAGATGCTGCGTGAGGATATCGTCAACTACCTCACAGTGGGCAGCGTCCTGCAGATGTGGCACATCGTGGACAAATGCACCGAGCTGCTGAAGGAGGGCCGGGCGGGAGGAGGGAGCAGCGGAGGAGGCGGAGTGCAGGACGGAGCCAGCGCCGGAGGAGGTGGAGGGTCAGCTAACCTCGGGTGTAGCAGCAGCAATGGTGACGGAGGTGCAGGTGGCGGTAACGCGTCTGGTAGTGATGGTGGTGGTCAAGCCCAGGTCATAGGGTCCAACGAGCCCCAGCGTGCCTCCCAACCTCCCAGCCGGCCGTCAGTGAGTGAGAGCCAGTCTCCCAGCAGCACCAACTACTTCAGCCCCAGGGACGGGAGCAGCTTTGGAGGAAGCTGTGCAGCTGCAGCTGGGGCTTCAGTGGACGGAGGCGGGGCTAGCAACACCCCCGGCTACTGCACCCCATCGGGAGGAGAGGAAGCCTTTCTTATTGAGGAAGAGGAGGAGGAAGTAGAGGAGGAAGAGGAGGAGGTGTTGTATCACCAGCGGAAGAGAGGAAGAGGGGGCAGCGGGAGGAGGAAGAAAATCAGCTCAGTGTCTGAGCAGGAAGTTGGAGTCAGTGACAGCTTTGGCGTGTCTTCCTATCAGGTGACGTGTGAGGGTCCATGGGAGCAACTGAGACTATTGTATCTTTTAAAATAATCTGAAAACCTTTTATTTTGAAAAACATGTTAGATTTCAATAATGCTTCACAGTTAATATTTTACTTTTAGATTTTTCCTGCTTTGTTTTCCAGTTAACATTTTAAAAACTGTAAAGATGTTAAGATAAAAGGAGATTATGTATTATTTAGACGGTGGTCACTCATTGTCATTTTGATGTTATTACAAAATTTCAAAAATATTACAAAAGTATGGATAGAAATAATAATGCAAAAAACAACATTGCAGTTATTTCCAACAGGAGTTCTGTTTTAACATGAGGAAGATTCTTTATCCTAAATATGTAGTATTAGGAATAATTGGGCCTTTTCAGATTTTCCTTTCATTAAAAGAAACATGTTTGGTGAGTGAAACACTCAAAAATTCACGGGTGTTAATCTCACCCTCAAACCTGCTAAATCTGAAAATACAAAGTTTCCTCATTAACTGTATTATAACATGAATTATCTTATTTGAAAGGATGGGGAGAACTCCGTGTTGACACAGCAGAAGCGTCCTACCTACAGCCAGCCCAGCATCATGCCCCGTAAACAGTGGGTGGTGGTGAAAACCGAACGCATGGAGGACGACGACCTCATCGTAGTGTCCGGGGAGGAGGGAGAAGACGAGGAGGACGAGGATGACAGGGAGTTGGAGCTGGCCAGGGAGAGGGCGAGAAGCGACTTCAACATCTCAAACGTCAGGAGCCTTTCAGCTGAGCTGGGGGGCAGAGCTGAGAACGATATGGACTCACAGGTGAACTTAAAACTCACTTTAAAGACACAATGTGTAGAAGGTTTTTTTTAATTTCACCACTGGGGGGCAACAAAGTCACAAAATTTCAAATTGGACACAAAGAGGCTCAAATTTACAGGTGCATCTCAGTAAATCGTAGCAATATCGTTATCGTGAGAAATTGTGAGCAACAGAACCAGACTGAGAGATTAAAGGCTCAGGAAACCTTTGCAGATGTTTTGAGTTAATTAGCTGATTAGAGCTCATCTCAGGTTGACATTTCTGTATTATAAATTCTTTGTTCTAAAATTCTGGTACATTTTGTGAATGTACCGTCACTATGGTTGAGAATGCGCTTGGACTGCCATACCAACAAGCCTGGCTCTTTGGCGTTGCGGTCAAAGTTCTATGTTTGGTACCCTGCAGCCCCGTAGTCGAATCTGGATAGGGTGACTGCTCTTGCCCTTCGCTACAGATGCACCTGTATGCAGCTTCTTTCTTCAGTTGAGAAATGCAGCCATCTGAACCTGGGTAATGTGCAGAAGAAAAAACTTTCATGCAGGATATGAGACTTGCACTACACTTGCAGTATGACATCAGCTGGTGCACATTGTTACAATTGTGCATATAGTTTATTAGAAATCACTGAAAAGTATGTCTACTAGTTTGAATTTTTTCAAATTACAGCAGTTAGGTTCTTATAATTATAACTTCTTTTGCATTCATCATCGATCTAAAAAACCCTCCCTGTCTGTATCTAGGTTGACTACTGCCAGTCATCAGAAGACTACCTCAAGTTTGAAGGCAGTTTAATGGACCAGACATTAGCTCAGCACCTTCATGACAGTGCAGCAGGTCAGAGCCAGAGCGCCAACCGTGCTGTTTCAGCGCTGCTGGGCCAGGTTCAGTCCGCAGCCACCGCCCGGGCCCAGCTGTTCCCCCTGGACATGCAGGGGAACCAGATCCTCCTCTACAGCCAGGCCTCCGGACTCTCTCTGGACACTGCCGCCGCTCCCCTGGGGATGGCAGGTGGTATGATCGGAGGAGGCTCTTTCAAAGGTCCCAGTCTGGAGCACGGTGCGGTCCACCTGTCGGTGCAGGGCGGTTTGGGAGTTGACGGCATGGACAGCGGGGGGATTGGAGGTGGAAGTGGTGGCAGTAACAGCAGCTCTGGGGGTTCGGGGAAAGTGTTTATGTGCCACTGTGGTAAGACCTTCACCCACAAGAGCATGAGGGACCGCCACATTAACATGCACCTGGACCTGAGGCCGTTCCACTGCCCCGTCTGTTCCAAGAAGTTCAAGATGAAGCATCACCTCACAGAGCACATGAAGACGCACACAGGCCTCAAACCTTACGACTGCCTCGGCTGCGGCAAGAAGTTCATGTGGCGCGACAGCTTTATGAGGCACCGCTCGCACTGCGAGAGGCGCAGCGGGCTTGGAGACAGCGGCGAAGGCGGGAGCAGCAGAGACGGAGGGAGAAGAGGAGATGGAGGTGAGGATGGCCCTGATTTGATTTCCTCCCCTCACCTCCTCCTGTCTGCAGGTGAGGGCGGTATTCTGGGAGGAGGAGGAGGGGGAAGAGGAGGAGTGTCGGTTTCTTCTCCGCATCTTTCCGGCACAGTTCTGTCGCCTCAGCACGCAGGCGTTTCAGCAACTGGAAGTAACAGCGGTAACAGTGTGAGTAACAGCGGCAGTAGTGCTATGAGCAACATGGCTGCTGCAGGGGGGGCGCTTCTAGGTGTCGTTTCTCAGAGTCCGGGTCAGGGATCAGGGATGTTCAGTGGTCTAGGGTTGGGTCGAAGTGTGTGTGATGAAGACGTGTGTGAAGTCGGTGCCAATGACAGTAGCGTGACTTAAACCAAAATTGTGTGTAATGTCTAACGGGTGCCTCTTTCTGAGCAAACGATCACGCTTGTTGTTCCTGCTGCTGTTTCTACAAAATAGTAAACTTGGAAGAAGCGCAGTGCTTCTGAAACACTTTAACTGCCAACACACAGCATTTGAAGCAGGAAGTGCATACTTTGTCAAGTATGGAGGAAAAAGGCGAGGCTCCCGTTGGACACAACCCTGACGAATCTGTTAGTATTTATAGAAAAATGGGACTTTGAGATTCCAGTCGACTGTTGTGCCGTGAAGTTTCTGAAATAGACTTGTGGCTGTGCTGATGCCATCTTAAATTAAACCCAATTCTCGTACAGCAAAGACTTTAGAAAACTTGCCTCCGAAAAAGTGGCCTCATTAAAAATGGACCTTTTGTCTCAGTGAGTGAGCTTTTGTTTTAAATATCCGAGATGTTATTAAAGTTTTATTTTTTTTTGGTTTTGTGGAAGAATGCAGGGCGTGTCGAGAGGAAACCAAAAATGAAGAGACAGAGCTTACCTTCTGTGGCGCCGTTCAGTAGTATCAGTAGAGTAGAAAAATGTCTGTTCTAAATTGCTGTGATTTCCTGCAGTAGTGTATTGTAATGTATCACTGTCATATGAGTGAAATACATAAAAACACACATCTGCAAGAGAAAAGAGAAAAACTTACTCAACACATAATTCATATAAGAAAAGAACAAGCTGAGGTTGCAGATTTGTGTTTTTTGTCCTTACAGTGGTAACAGACTAACTGTCAGCACTGCCATGTTGTTTTAGATGATACTACGGTGCTGCTTTGCTTGAAATCTATTCTGGATTACAGAATCAAACCTTGTAGAAAACAATAATTTATCCTCACCACAAGGGAACCCTGAAAGATCCCAGACATGTACACAGGGAGGGATATTTAACAGACAGGAACAATTTTGTCTTTCGGCATAATATATGATTCGGCCGGTGAGCTTGAGCCTCATCCAGATTCGTTTTTCAAAACATAACAACCTGTTTGTTTGTTGAAGTAGCAAAAGTCCAAGATGACGTTGTCAGTCTCTTTACCAGTAGGGTTCGGCCATATATAAACACAAACACTACCTGTAACTGAGAAGCTCGAAACGTCAGGAGGCGATGAATCTACTCAGTAGAAGCCCCCCACTCGCTTTCAATTTTGCTGCTGTTGCCTGCTTTCACTTTCTTGTTCACAGAGTTCTCGTGCTTTGAGAAGTATATTGTTACTGTAAATAAATAGAAATATATGTCGTTTACTGATCAGACCTGGAACTAAAACTAACTTGTTATACTGATGCGTTTGCTGCCGTCTGCTCTGCTTTGGCAGAGAGTGTTCTGTGTTCTGGTCAGAAAGTGAAAGATTTGATGAAAAGTATCAAAACCTAGCAACGTTAGATGGTGGTCTTATCAAAAAAGCTATACAGTGTATAGTGTGTTTACAATCGTACCTCCTCCGAATAGTTGATAAAGTAGATTTAAATCTACAAATGTAAAGAGAACCTTCTTTTTCAGCAGATGTTATGCACACGAAGAAGTAAAAAATTTGTTTTATTCTTTTTACTTTCCAGAATGTTGTTATGAGGGATGTTACATGTTTCATTTGCCTCTTTGTCTTTGGATTAAAGTTAAAAGCATTATTGAGTTCCTGAACTCCCAAAGGTTTGTAAATGTTGATTGACATTTTGTCTCTTATTGACATTAGAGGTGAGCAGTGTTTCTCTGTTCTTATGTTTCAGCAGTTGGTTTGGTTCCTGGATGTGAATGTGGTAATAGTAAAGGTACTTTGTAAAAAGAAAGCATTAGTTTGAAATATATTTTTAAAAATGGTTTGGTTTGAATATAAGTTTTTCGATTGATAGATAAAGACTTTAGGTAAAGTTTTACAGAATTCCACCGTGCAGTTCATTATTTTTTATTTGTCCCAGTGTAGAGAGGAAAAGGCACGGCAGAGAGTCATCTGTCAAACACACTGAAAATGGTATTTCCTTTTTCCCCATTTACAACGGTGATTGTAAAGCTACTAATTGATTAGTTGATAATAATATAATAAAATAATATTCAGTGATAATTTTAATCCTTGTGTCAGCTCAAAAGTGTCAGATGAAAATACAAAACATTTAATGTTAATCAGTTGATTGGCATTCGTGTCTATATTCAGATTGATTGTAAATTTAAGACCTTTTTTCTGTCTAGAGAAAAAAGTTCTAAGAAAATAAGATTTCAGATGTGGTTGTACTAAGCTACAAAGAACACTAGTTAATATTTTAGACTATTTGAAACAATGAATCTTAAATTAATAAAAATAATGATAATTGATACCACTGCTGAATTAATATTTGGGGAACTGCTGCATCGTTGATAATATAAAGTTTCTTGTTTGATCTCAGGATCATCATGGTTCACTCACAATAAAAACAAAAATGAATTTGCTCTCAATTTGTTTACATTGAACCTCAGAAATGTAACCTCACAGTTTCTCTTCCTCAGTTCTCCACTGTTCACGTGTACCACGTTCTCTGCTGTGGTGAAAACACACTTAGTTCTGTGCTGTATCTATACTGGGTCTGTTGGAGTTACAGAGTAAAATCAGTAGTGTGTGATGCATTTAGGGACCATACTGAACATGTACCCATGGAGTTCATTAGTACCTTGTATTGGAACATAGTTCAGATCCATAATTTAACTATCAGTACCTAATGATGGTTAAATATGGTAACACTAATAATCACACCTTGTGGCCACAATGCAAGAATTATAATACATTCCAATATGTCCTTTTATAAAAACTTATAAGCTCATTAGAAGAAAGGAAACACTTTGTTCACCTCCACCTTATTTGTTGTTTACTTACTAGAACTCAACATTATGAATCTGTAGTACAGGAAGTGAAAAGTGGGAGTTTAGACTACAAAACTGTTGATGTAAATACTTTTGATTATATCACTAGTTTTAAAATGTGCTGTGCATTCAGATGTAACCTAAATGTAAAAATGTGTCCCATTTAAAAAAAACAAAAAAAAACAATTTAAAACAAAATATGGTGCACTTCAAAGAGACATGGTCTTCTATGAGAGGAAAGTGTCTTTATTTGTGATAAAGTCAGGCGCAGCCTTCGAGTAAATGTTTCTTTAATCAGTATTTGCTTTCAAAGAGGTGTGCGCCCCCTTGTGGCCACTGTTGGTACTACAAAAGTGAAATATACAAAGTGTTTATAAAGAGATGTATCTATTTTTGTTTCACTCCTATATCTAACAACCTTTAACAGAATCAAACCTTGTAGAAAAACATACTTCAGTGTGTAGGTGTAGCTACAGCACAGGACAGTCAGTGGTGGAGGAAATTTTACAGCCGACCTCTTAAACATTTTGCATGCCGTCAGAGATGTTTTACATTTGCAGTTACATAGAGCGAAGAGATGGAGGATCTGAATGTTTTACCTTCTGTGAAGGCTGGGTTTGGATATTTTTATATGCAGGTTTGCCGTGAAACGACTGTTGGCTTTTGTGTGTTTTCAGTGACCTCCAGTGTTTTTTCTCAGTGACTCTGCTTCAGTTGTGTTTGTGGGTAATTTTGGTAACACATTTGTTCCTGTTTGTTTGCACCACTGATGAACAGCTACAGAGAAAACACTGGATGATTTGTAAGAGCAGAATGTGTGAGACATAATCTAATGCTTTGCTTAAGTGTGGAGTTTGACACATTGAAATGTGGCACTCGCACGTTTAATCACGCATTGTAGATAACTTTCACGGAGAGTGAATGTAGTGAACAAGATGACAACACATGAAGAGACAGACTCGTTTAGTGTTCAGGCTCAGACAGATGGGAATTCTTAGTCTCTACTTGTGAAACCAGTCATTCTGATTTCAAAGCATGACAGATTAATCTCTGCTTTTTACATCCAATAACTGAAGAAGATAGTTTCTCCTCTAGTCTGTAACATCCCTGATGATAGACTGTGTAATGTTGAGATTTAACTTTCCTGCGTCATGTAAAACCACAAACGAAGGTCAAACCTGGATTTAAGTTAGACGGGCAGTTTATATCTGCTCTGCAAGAATTTACAGTTTGTGACAATTAAAATCCCTCAAATGATAAATAAAACCTCAACAACATGTTTTCGGTCTTGTGTAAAGTGCAAATACAAAAACTATTTTTTTAAAAGGTGGTCATAATTTGATCTCGTTATATCACCTCCACATATCTTAATTTATCAAACTGTAAAATGTCCTTATTCAGGAAGGATATGATTAGACCGCAGACCACAGAGAGTTCAAGTTTTTTAATTTGTTTAAGGGCCTTAATCACCTCATTATTTCATAATGCCTTTTTGTTGACCTCCTAAATAAAGGATCAATGTGACGTGTGTGTCGTATATTGTTGTTGTCTCCAGCAGCTCTGCGGCTTCATCTGCTGCCGCACCGACACGCTGAACAGTTTCTGACCCACAACAGACAACTGAAAACTCCAAACTATAACCTAGATTTTTCTGGCACCACCTTTTATTTGAAAGAGTGATAGAAGAGCCAGATATTACCTCCTTTATCAAGAGAAAGTAAAGATGGAAGGATCTGTGTAAGAAGCTCAAAGTTGCTGCTGTAAACTAGACTGAGGTATTTTAATTATTTTTGTACATTCAACAAACTATGTTCCACAACTGCTTACATGTCTTCTGATTGACCAGTTGATTGTTGAACAGAAAATGATAGTTGTCAATAGACATTTTTATGTAAATCCTGAGTGGTACTAATAATGTAAAAAACTACAATATTCGCCTCTGCCCTGTATCAAAATAATGGATTAATAAATGATTTGTTGAAAACAATGGACTACGTTTGTTATCTCTGTTCATGTGTCAAAAAATATTATGCAATCTTAGAGTGTATTTTTTACATAATGATTAAGACCAAGAGAAGCTGTACAGGTTTAGGACTGAAAAACCTCATTATTTTGATTAAATTGCAGCTTTGCAATAGCAACATTCATTTGCAATACATGAATATTAATTTCTATAATATAGAAAAGAAGCTACGGATGCAACAATCAAACTTCCTCCCTCCCAAAACTTAGGTATCTGCTGATGCAGAGAACTGATATGAAACCAGCGCCCTCTTTTATCCAATTTTTTAAATTCTGTATACCTCATTGGCTGGCACTTATTGGGATCATTTGTATATAAGGTGAGATGAGGACCGCCATGATGGAATGAATAAATCTGATAGTGGAAACACTGGAGCTTATAATAACTTAGAATTTGTTTTTAGTTGACCAGTCACATGATGGCTGAATCTTAACCGACTAAAAAAGTGGGCGCGGTAAAGATCTGGTGGATTGTATCGGTTAATCTGTAGCTACAACTATAAATAATCTTTGTAGGTTAAAACAGTGATGTCACTGTAAGAATATCAACCAGCTGAGGAGACTAAAATTACCTAAATACCACAAAAAAAAAAATACACCGATTAGCCATAACTTTATAACCACCGACAGGTGATGTGAATAACAGTGATTATCTGTTTACCATGGCGACCTGTCAGTGGGTGGGACATATTAAGAAGTAAGTGAAAACTGTGTTCTCAAAGATGATGTGTTAGAATCAGGAAAAACGGGCAACTGAAAGGGTCTGAGCGACTTTAACAAGGGCCAAATTGTGATGGCTAGACGACTGGGTCAGAGCATCTCCAAAACGGTCTGCAGGGGTCAGTACCTCTCAAAAGTGGTCCAAGGAAGGAAAAGCTGTGAACCAGTGAGAGGGTCTTGAGTGGCTCACTGATGCACATAGGGAGAATCCATGCCTCAGACCTACATCAGGACCAGCTGGTGTTATGGCTGATCGGTGTATGTTTTTCATACCGTAAAGCTCAGGAACAAATGAAAATCCAAATCAGCAACACACACATATATATATATAAAAATGTATCATTTATTTGATTATCAAAAAGAAAAAGAAAAAATTCACAGTGAATGATGGATCACTCCTCTGCATAAATTAGGCCTGATATCGAAGTTGTGACAACTACAATCCAGGTCTAAATTCTTGCGACTTTGAAAAGACTTTTTACCCAAAATATAATTTTGCATGTGTGGTAATATTTAATAAAAATGGGATTCAGGAGGAAAAAAATAAAATAGAGATTGTTATAAGGATAAAAATTCACTTCACCAAAAGGCCCGGACTTCCGTCAACATACTAGTTCTCTATGGACCAGCAGGACAACTTATGGTTTTTATAAAGGATGCGATGCACACTGATAACAGAAAATATCATTCATCAAACAGAAAATCTTAAATGCAAAACTGCCGATAAGAAGAAGAAGAACAAAAAATGTCTCCATACACCCAGTGTATTAACAAGAAGGGAACACAAATCTAAAAGCTGCACGACCAATCAGTGTGTGTCAGACTAAACTGGATTTCCTTCTTACGTGGTTTATAAAAAGTCAGCACTGCTGGAATTTTTTTTAAGATCTAGTCATTAGACTCAGGTGTTCAGGGTCCTTAACTGGGCCAGGTTTGGGTCGAATAGAACTGGTTTCACCTTTCAGGTCGAGACAAACATACTGTGGAGAATTTGGGCTGCGCTTAAACTGTGAAGTGAATGAATGTAGTTATCGGGGGGAAGGACAGAGGAGCTGGTGGAATTAATCAGTACTGAGGTGAGATTTAACTCTGAGATGCATTAAAAGAAGAAACTTATGTCGTCTGCTTTGGAAATGTGCCAGAATCACCAGGATGCATTTTTGTGCTATAGCTACTTAAAGGATTAGGCTGGCATTGTTCTATATTTTTCTTAATGTCGACAAATCCCATTCAAAGACAAAAAGTGTCAGTTCATCTATCTACTTTCAGACTTCCTTACCCTCTCTCAGCCCCAAGCCTATTGTTTCCTATCTACATCTTTAAAATGGCTCAATAATTAAAACAGCTGGACCTTGTTTTTATCAAAAGTAACTCAAGAAGTAACTTAAGTTTAGTAAGTAACTCAAGAAAAAGCAAATAGTGCAAAATAAAATACACTCGATATACATTATAATGATATTCATCAATGGTTTTGGTCTTTTCATGGGATTGTTGTCCAAATATTTGTGTATCAGCCTTGTCAGCATTCCTCATTCAAACCCATAACTATCTGGAAACTCTTTAGCTTCCCTGCTGCAGTCATAGTAATTTACTTTATTGTAAATCTAAAATAAAAGTCAATGTTCCCTATTATCACTGCTGCAGTCCACAACTCTTGCTAACGGGAGTACAAACCACAACACAGCTTACTAATTCAAAGCATAAATAGCAACAAATCAAACAAAGTCAAAATTCCTGCTAAACAGGCCACCACTTCCCTCTCCTCAGAAATGTAAAAAAGGTGAATGTAATATAAAAATGTAAACAAACTCTCCAGTCAAGTGTCTGTGAAAACAGAACTCCCCGTCTGGGCCACGTGTCCGACTGCACAGTTCATGTTTTCAGGCACTGGTTTCTTATCTAAACCACAACAACAAATGTTGAAGTCACGGAAAGAAAATCCCACAAGAAGGATTTTTAGCTCTGCGTTCAGAGCAGTAAAAAAAAAATAATAATAATTTCAGTGCCACTACCAACAGGACATCAGACGCATTAGTAGAGTTGCACTGAAAGGCAGGAAACAACAGAGGTCTGACCGCTGGGATCACCCAGTAGATCTGGACGAGGTCATGTGTACTGTACCCAAAGAAGAGGTCAAACGTCAGCCGATGTTTCTCTGCTTAGAGAAAAGGACGGCTGGTGCACGCGTCAGAAGAAGAAGAGTGCTCACAAAACCATGATTTTTCCAAAATAACGTGTCCTGTTTAAGCATCTCTCTTTCAAATGTTACAATTTTATTATTAAGTCCTTTACAAAAACTCCTTTTTTTTGGTAATATTTAATTAAGAGAAATCAGCTACTAAATTCAGTTTTCTGTCTTCCACAGAAACAATCAGCAATTTCAACAGTTCTGAAATGAAAAAACTAAAATTATTTAAGCTCACTGTACTGCACCACTCTTCCACGTGTCACCTGTGTTCTGGCTCCGATTTCTTGAAAAAAATTCTAAGTAACGTTTTTATGTGATGGCTTGTAAAAAGGGTAAAAAGGTGGAAGGTCATTCTGAGTCCGACAGGACGATGATCTCATCTGGGTCACACTGGGTGGCCACGTTGACCTGGAAACACAAACAGGGGAGCGGTTAGAAAGTGCGTCGTCTCTGAAAGAAATTAAACCAGTCGCTCACATTTACATTTTATACTTTAATTGAGTCACTTTTCATCAGGAATCATATTTTCTTAACAGTCCAGCATATTCAAGCAGATTCACACACAAACACAAGCGTGATTGTGATCAGCGCTCATACTTTTCTTTTTTAAAAGAAAATCTGAATTTATCACCATTTATATAGAATGTTAAACATAATTATAAAAAAAATATTATTATAGATTATTTTTTCTTTAAAAACAGTTAACAGTTTAGTTATTTATAAGCATATTGTGAGCTGTAAACTGAGATAGACCTGGAAATTTTTGGGTCAACATCAACTTAAACTGATTTATTCGCCCGAATAAAAACTAATTCTATGTCAAAATTAGTAAAAAAAAGAATTAAAAAGTAAACAGCGATGTAAAATAAATCAAAATTGATATTGTTACGGAAAATTACAATCCCTAATGCAGCTGTATGAGCTGTGTAACTGGACTCAACACTAATGAACGTCTAGATCTGCAATTATCTTCAGTTGTGTGAGAAATTTGACCTCCACATTTACAATGTAAGTAATAATAAAAATGTCACAATAATAATCCACTATATAAAATGAAAACATGATACAGTAATGGTGATAATTTAAGTAAAGACGGGAACACCTGCAGAACATACTGATAAGATCATTTGTTTTACATTCTTAACTAAATACTGTATAAAATGAGACACAAGGTCATAAACTAGATCAAGTCTACCCAATTAAACAATATAAAAACAAATATAAAGTCAATCTGTTCTGTTAATCTAGTAACGGGACTGTGATCCAGGTTTTTCCCATTCAATCCTCACTACAATCATTAATGGCCGTTCAAACCCTAAACTTTATCTCATTTTAATCTTTCTGTTTGCCCATACCTTGTTTTTCTTGGGAGGTGGTGTCGACTGTGAGCTGCTGACGATTTCCTGGGTTGGAGTGTCCGCTCGGCTTGACTCTACCTGCTGTGGAGAATTGCAGCTAATAACGCCCATATCCAGAGGGATATCTGCCTCGCTGGGGAGAGAACAACGGACGGATGTAGAGCGAGAAGGATAGAATTAGGGTTGAGAAGGAAAGAGGTACAGAAACATCAACAAAAACCTTCCTAGTAATTTAATCCAGAGCAACATTATTACTAAGTGTACTACAGCTACAACTAACACTGCGTATGTGTCTTGATAGATACAACACAGCCTTACAGTACCTGTCAGCGATGAGTATGTGCTTTGTATTTCGAGAGCTCCCTGATGTCATTTCCTCCCTCTTCCTCTTCCGGCTCCTCGTAGTTCTGGGACTGGGCGGCGGCGACGTACCGTTGCTCTGTGTGTCATGCTTTTCTACAATGACAGCTGGTGACAGGGGCAAAGGCACCCCATTGGCCGCTCCCGGGGAGTCGTCTGCAGGGTCCTTAGTGACTTTGCTAGTGCTTACGTGCACATGATTGGATGAGTCCGCAGGCTCCTCTAATCCTGCAAGGTTCCCATTAGACAACGGCCTCTGGTTTTCAGTCTGCATTGGCTCTGATTGGCTGGGGCTGTGACTCGGGGAGGGGATGTCAGACAGCGGAGATATTTGGGACTTGCTTTCATCCGAAAGAGGACTGAGTCCACTTGTGACGGGCTCCTCGTCCTCATCTTTCGCGCTTCCTTCTTCCCCTGCAGAAACGTTTCCTGACACCTTGACTGTCTGATCATCACACGCTTGTTCAGCCTCGTTGTTGTCGTCTTCCTCGTTGTCATCATCATCTGTAGACAGAAAAATGAATGCGCGCAAATCTTTACTACCCAACCGATTTATGATACAGGTCCAGGTTGTCCGCAAGCTCTGACTCTATGCAGACTCTACTGGGTAAAAAATGTCATCATCATGTTAGCTCACTAACCGCAGCCCTGCGTCAGGCCTCATATACATATACATCAGCACCTGATTGTGACTGACACTGCAACATGATGTGATCAATGAGTCGCCTTCTGAGCTGATCCAGAACCAGCTCATAATCAATTCAGTTAATAGATGACAGTCTAAAAAATGCCTCACTCTGTAAATATGTGGCCTTTGCTGTGTGACGTACCACCCAGAGAGTACTAGAATATAAATTAATTATTGTTAGATTACTTTGATGATTGTGATGTACGTGCAGAGTTTGACACTAGAAGACTGTTTCAGTTTCAGGCACGCGTGATGTGGAAACCTGCAGCCTACAGCAGGGACACTGACAATGGACTTTTCAGTCAAGCTGAAAATATCTTTTCTCGAACAGTCAAACATTTAAAATGAGCATCATTTGCATTCCCATAGATTCAGGTGTTTCTGTGAGGAGGAATGAAGGCAGTATATATTTTAATAATTTAACTTTTTTTTGGAAGGGGGGTGGGCATATGAGACATCAATAATTATTTAAGGCGGTATGTCTGGAGGGGCTCTTTAGTATTTTTTCTGACTTAAGCAGAGGTGCACTACAAAACATTACAGGAACGCCTGGTGAGGAAAATAATAAAGAAAATATCTGCAGCATACATTTTCTTTTTCGCATTAGGTGGGCAGAGCTATTTGCATGATGGGAATATGGAAATGATTTAAAGCACTAGCCACACCTAAGTGTTGTTCAGGGACGCTAATGTGCTCTTCTAAAACAGAAACACTTGTCAGGGTTGCACCCATCAAGTGAGAGAGATTTCCAAACTGCAACCTCATAATGAAAATATGCAGCAGAGATGCTCGGGAGGTACTCATCACTATTAGAGACGTTTTAAATAAGACATGCTCAATAACATAATGTCATTTTAGAGTAAACCAAATAAGCTTTGGAAATATCTAGTCGACAGCGTGAAAACCAACCATCAGAAAACATAATGAACATTTGAATGAATATTTCCGCTCTAACCTGGTCCATCCTGCTGAGTGCTGGCCTGGATCTCGTCCTCGATGTCAGGGTCTGATGATTCATCTTCTTCATCGTCATCGTCCTCCTCTTCGTCTTCCTTGTCTGCCACTCCATTCACCTTTTCTTCCTCCTTCTCTGCCACTCCATTCACCCCTTCATTTGCTTCTCCATTTTCTGATTTTTGGACCTGAAAATAAGTTGTGTGAGGGTCAGACAGGAACAGAGACGAAAGGTCAAACACACACTCAGTGGCCACTTTATTAGGCACACCTTTAAAATCAATCAATACAATTACAATTCAATACAACAGCTCTCCCATAAATTCTACGATCACAAGGTGGTGTTTTAAGATCCGGTACAGCCCATTTTTATAGACTGACTATTACATGATTTTTATGATGTTGTTGCTTTTGTCTGCTGATGTCTCTTTTTATATGTATGGTTTACTTTTTTCATTCTTTTAAGGCACTTTTGTGGCTGTTCTGAGGTCATAGTTAAAGGTGGTATTGGACTGAACTTCATGATATTGAGAGAAATTTTGTCCAACCCGTTTAAATTAAGGGGCAGAATATTAGAAAGGCTTCTCAATATAAGGCAGTGCAGCAAAAAAACGTCACAAATTATAACCTCAATTTTACAACACATAATTTAATTAAAACCTTTATGAGTGTAAAAAACAGATCACTTTAAGTGCCATAAAAGTAGACTTTCTGGCAGAACAGCTGTATGGGATTGAATAAGATTTTACAGGTGTACCTAATAAATTGGCCACACACAGTGAAATGTTGAGTTTTATTATTATATACTGTACTTTAAACAATTTGCAGAGAGGGAATGCAGCTGATAGTTCAGGTAGGTGCATTCATGTGCTGATAGGAAGCTCTGTCATCTGATACATTAGTTTCATCCACAATGAAACCAAAAGCACAAAAGCAGAAGATGGTGATCATTTCCCTCCTTCCCCAAATGTTCTCGTACCTCTTTCCCTTTGCTGTCCTTCTCCTGTCGCTTGGTCCTCTCCTGCTCCTCTGTGTCCTCTTGTTTGACGGCGTACTTGGTGATGACCTCCTCCAGACGGGACAGAGCCACTTCTCTGTTGGACCGCAGCTTCCGCTGCAGCGAGGGGTCTGCCAGAGCCGGGTCTTTGGCTGTGGAGGGGCATGAAAAGTGTAAGCACGTGTAGGAGCATTGGGTGGAAAAGAACGGATAGATGAAGGAAAAAAGGAACAGGCAAGTCCAAGAACAGATGAGAGTTAGGTAAAGGCTGCAGACAGAAGAAATGTTTATCCCTGCTGAAACCTTACCAGGCGTGTAGTGGTCAGTGAGGTGTGAACCAAAGTTGTACACCAGGTCCAGGTGACGCCTCTCCTGCATTTGGCTCCCCGTCTCTCTGAAAGCCTCCTGGGCGATCTGGTTCAGCTGCTTTCTGCTCAGGCACAGGTTGTGGCGCTCATTGGCACGTAGCACCTGCTGCAGGATGTCTTGATAATCTGGAGGGTTCCTATGCGCCTCAGGGCTGTTGATGAAACGCTCGATCTGACAGGAGGAAGAGCCGTAGGGTAAAAGATCAGGGGCACATCAAATTCACCCACAGAGAAAACAGTGATACCGATTGAAACTTCTCCGCTAACCGAACACACAGTCCGTATCTCAACACAAGACACATGGTTAAGTCTTTGTTTCCCATTTAAACCTGCTTCTGTATGATGTTTGTGTTGCTTTGTTTTGTTTTTATGCGTTACTTGGTCCAAATACCGATGGTCCCGGTTCAAAAAGTTCAATAATTGATAAGTGACTGACAGTTTAACTGCTGCATCTCTAGATTGTACTAACTTCAACTACTAAGCTGGACAACCAGCAGACGTGGAGGTGAGTGTCTCACAGTCATTCAAGATCTGCAGGGCTGGCCTTTCAATTCTCACAGTGGGGTATACTGTTTTATCACTTGTTTCATCAATGGGAGGGTTTGAATAAACCTTTTTGCTGAGATCTGTGATCTGCCCTTTTACCTCTCAACAATGTCAACTGCCAGACAAGACACCTGGGAGATCTCCACCCCGGGGAGATAACAGCGTGACTGAAGCCACTAAACGACTCTTCTGGCTACAAACCACAGGAAAAGGTCTGAATACAACAGACAAACGTTTGCTTTCCGTTTTTTTCTCTCTCTCTCTCTCTCTCACAAACACACACACACACACTTTTTAACACCCTAATCTTTCTTTATGGGCGGCTGTGGCTCAGGAGGTAGTGCGGGTTGCTTGTTAATCGGAAGGTCGGCAGTTCAATCCCTGGCTCCTCCAGGCTGCATGTCGAAGTGTCCTTGGGCAGGATAATGAACCCCAAATTGCCCCTGGCGGCTGTTCCAACAGTGTTTGAGCGCTTAGGCTCAGTGTATAAATGTGAATTAACAGTAAATACAGATGTAGTGTAAAAGCGCTTTGAATGGTCGAAAAGACTAGAAAGGTGCTATACAAATACGGAGCATTTATGTACTGTAATTTTGTGTTTTCTTTTGTGCTCTAAATGTTTTAAAAACCTAAATAAAAAAGATTCATAGTGTCATCAAATCCTGCTGATAGTAATAACTATGGCGTTCATGCAAGGCTGAAGTCTGTAACTGCTCGCTCTAATGTTTTTACTCCCAAGATTCAACATGGTAGATAGTCGGAACATTAAGTCCTGGTTGAGAGCAGGGCCTCGAAAAAAGTTTCACCCAGCTTTCCAGCACACTTATAAAACCAACAAAAAGCAGCTCACCCTCCTGTTGATCTCAGGATAACGAGTGCTTTTGTAGGCGATCTTCTGCTCGATGACTCGCCCTGTTAGTGTGCTGCAGTCCTTTAGTTCACACAGCTTTTCATAAATCTTCATCATCTGGAAGAAGAGGGCAGAAGGGAGAGGTTTAACTAGCTGTCACACAGCCTGGTGTCATGGCTCTCAGTGTTGAGCACTTTATAACCAGCGAGGCTCCGAGCTGCATCAAACTCCGGGCTGACCTTGCGTTTCAGCTTGTGCTCCTGGATGTATAAAGATTCCTCAGACCCCAGGTCATCTAAACTCAGCTCAGCCTGCTGGAGGCGGTAGATCTCGTCGTTATACACCTTCAGCAGGTTCTCCAGGTACGCTATCTGAGAGAGATTGAGAACAGACATGACAAAATTTTGCTTATAGTTTATTTTCGTAGAAAGGCGTGCACGTGAGGCGACCACTTCACTTCACTCTAACAGGGACACTTGCTACTGAACATAGACTGTTTATGCTCCATATGTTAACCTGTTGCTCAGAAGGTGCCTGTTGTGATGCTAACCCTTTTTACTGCTTTTACACTTTTATTCTGTTCATGTTCTCCAAAGTGATCATATTTTCTAATCTACTTTTATAAAAACATAAAAACAGCTGAATTATTTAAAGGTTATCAGCCAAAAACAACACTAGTCACGCCTAGTGACTAGATTTCTACACTCACCTGCTTCCTGGAGGCCCTTTTTGCCTTTTTCTCAGCATCGTGTTCCTCTTTTTTAATTTCCTCCTGCAGCCCTGACGTAGAAGGTTCCTTATCTTCCGCTGCCACCTGTTTGTCCTCCTCATCTGCTTTATGTTTAGTTTTGTCTTTACTTTTGAGCGTAACAGAGGTAGACTGTAGAGACGCTGATGATGAGGTACAAGGCCCAGGCTCAACCTTGTTGAGGATCTGCCGCTTCTTGGCCGCATGCTGCCTGAGTACAGTGCACAGTTCATTGATGTAGACGAAGGTTTTGGAGCGGTTGGACTGAGCGCGAGTCAAACATCGTCCCAAGGTGTTCCTGAACTCCACCGATGACAGAAAGTCAGGAGAGGCTTTGGAGTGCTTGGTTCGGAGGAAGGTTATGACCTCCGGGCAGTCCTCGGTGTGAGCTGAGCAGTACTCCACAAACTGGGAGGAGAAAGAAAACAGGAAGAACAAATAATAAGATCAGAAATTGTAGATCAAAAGCACATTGTGATTCAGGTTTTTCCACTTCAAATCCGGTTTGAATGTATTGTCAATATTATTACAACTCTTGTATTACAACTACTGTCAACAGTTGCACATCTACCTTCAGTCAATCATGTGCTGGGTACAAAGTTCAATGCAATTAAAAGCGAAAGGCTTAAGGGCTTCTTGTCATTTAATACCATCAGTAAATATCACAAGTCATCAGGATGAAAAATGAACGGTTAACAGTCTATTGTTAATATACTTGGACTGGACATGTCTGGACAAATTTTATTACTGTTATTCAAGCAATAACCATTCAAAATGTTGTTATATTTTTTAATCTAAATGGTTTGTGGGTTAAAAATGACTTTGGATAAAACAATCAGTTTGATCCCCTTTGGGTGAGCTCACCTCAGCGAACAACTTCTCATTCTCTGCCTGCAGAACATGTGTGTCCTTCTTCGCTGAGGCAAAAGGTGACTCGACAATGTGGGTAGGGGCAGGCTGCAAGGCTTTTTTGGCTCGATGCCGAGAGGCCGAGCAGGAGGGTTGAGGACTCTCCTCTTCATCGTCATCAAGTATTATGATCTTATCTGCCATCGAGGCGGGAGCCACCGCCATCCAAAATGTTGGTTATTTCTGCTTTCACAAAAACACAAACAGGGAGAATGTTGATCAGGGCAAGATGTGAAAGTAGCAGTAGGACATTGAAAAGTTGAGATAAGTCAGTATGAAATTTGCAGTGTTCTGGTGGAACATGATGGGTGTGGTGGATGTAATAACAGTACTGATGACACAAGATCCAAGTGATGGACAGTACATTTTGTCTGAAAACCCCCCATCACCCAAGAAAACTAGAAGAACCAAGAATATATTCTTTCTAGGTTCAGCCCATGAAGAATAACACACACTTGTGTTACCCTAAGTAACACAGACTAGGTGAGCAGTGGCAAAACAGACTTGAACCTTTTGGTGCGGCTGATACCAAGACCATACTTGTTCCCTCAAATATCTTAATTTGAGGAATATAAACATATTTTTCTATCAAACTATTTTTAGTTTAACATAATGTCTACACACAAGAAGTTTTTCCAAATCTAAAAACGTCAAAATTGTGTTTTAAACCAGGAAATATCTGGACAAAGAATGAGAACACAATCTTAAAAATCTGACATTTGATGCCTACTTTCCATATGTGGTACCAGAAAGCATGTGTTCAGAACTTAAACCAATGGAAAGCTTAATTGTAAACAGACAGCTGAGTGTGCTCAACACTTTGATTCGTGTTTGAGAAATTATCATTGTGATAGTGCTGAGAAAATGATAGTGTAGTGTGTACAGAAACAACAAACGTTAGTCATAAATGCTACACTTACAGTCATGACACATATTTGGACACCCCTGTATGTCTGTCACATAATGCACTACTTCTCCCAGAAAACTGTCACTATTATAAATGCTTCGGTGTTCTCATTATCAAGTGAGACCAAGACTGAGCTTTTTGGAACAGGACATGATTCTTCTGTTTTCAGAAAACAAAATGAAGCCTTCAAAGAAAAGAACATGGCCACTACAGTCAAACATGGTAGAGGTTTGTTGATGTTTTGCTTTGCTGCTTCAGGGACTGGATCTCTTGACTGTGTGCATGGCATTATGAAATCTGAAGGCTTCCAAAGAATTCTGGGGCGCAATGTAGGGACCAGCGTCAGAAAGCCGGGCGTCTATCAGAGGTCATGGGTCTTACGCAAAGGGGGTAAGCCACAGTTGGAATAGTAAAGCCTAACAAAGCCTGCATGGAGGGCTCAATGTAGGCCCAAACATGACGTCAACAGGAAGCAGCCCCTGTAGTAGTATTTTACTGGTCCAAAACTGGCTTCACTGCTCTCCATTCAAATCTGCGGGCGGGGCTTCGTCCAGTAATACACTGTCTATGGTCTTACAGGAGGACAATGACCAAAAGGATACTAATGACCAAAAGGATACAAAAATGGTTTAAAGGAGACCTATTATACTTTTCCACATTTTATGACTTATTATAATGTTGGATGTTCACGTTAAACATGGCCAAAGCTTCAAAAAATGAGGTTTAAGTATTTCTAAGAAATTCCTGTGAGCAAAAACCTGAAGGTGCTTTCAGACCAAACGCAGTTAACAGTTTTTATTAAATTATGTTTTACTTTAGTTTTGGGGATTTCAACCTTGATTTATCTTCACTTGAGCTTCTCAGCAGCTAGATTCCGTGCACATCCGGTTCCAGTGTTGTTTTTAGCGTCGTTAGTTCTGTCGGACTACAACTTCATATTTATATAAAAAACGGACAAAGATGGACATTACTTGGAGAAAAAAAAACGAGGAGGTTGAACTACCTGGTGAGTTTAGAAAACATGTTTCTGTAACTTTATTCCAACTATCATTGTACTTTACTGTGACCAAGTTAGCATAGCACAGCCCTGATCGATCTGAACTCCATTCAGAAAACTAACATTTTATAAACCATGTAGCTGCAGCACACCTCCCCTCCCTTCCAAACACTAGCTACCCTCCAGGCAGTCAATGGACATAAAGTTGTTACTGTGACGTAGAGACAGAGCTCAGTTAAAACTTTATGTATGAAAGATACATTTGTTACAGAATAATAACTCACCACTCTGAAACGCTTGCTCCAGTCTATGTTGCTAAGCTGGTCGGCAACATGTACAACTACACCTTGTTTACCGGCTTTTCACTGGCACGCCCTTCTCTGCTTCTGATTGGCTAGTAGTCCATAACTAGGGACTGCGCATGAGCAACTCCCAACAAAGATCATTTACAGACAAGATTTATCACTCTGAAGCTGAAAAAAAGCATTCAACATAGGGTGAAAAGAGCATCTTCAGCAATGTGCAGTATGACTAAAAATATGGGATTTTTTTGAAAATTAAACCATGTAAACCTGTTCTGGTACAACCCCTCAATAGGATTTTGAACCTGAAAATGAGCATAATACCACCTCTTTAAGTTGAGGGTGCCAATATTTTTAGAGTTTTGTGTGAAATGTCTCAGATTTGGCTTTTGATCAAATATCTGCTTTGTTTGTGTTGTTCCAAATGCAAACAAAAGAAATAAACATGAGAATACCAAAGCATTTGTAATGCAACAGTTTTCTGGGAGAAGTAGTGCATTATGTGACAAACATGCAGGGGTGCCCGCCCATATTTTTGGCCATGACTGTATTTGATTCATCAATTGACAGAAAATTAATCTGCAGCAACTTTCACAGATGATTAATCATTTACATACTTTTTCAAGCAATAATGTCCAACTTTCTGTGATTTATGCTTCTCAAGAGAAGTGTGGCTATCCTCTTATTATGACTGTTGAAACAAACAAGCAATTTGAAGACATAACAACGGGCTCTGTCAACGTAATGGGCATTGTTTTACACTATGTACAGACCAAACGTTTAATCAGATTGTCGACAAAGTAGCTATCAGTTATGAAAATAATTGTTAGTGACATTCTGGGTCCCATTACCTACACAGTTACACCCCAACATTAACACACAAAACACGGACAGATACATGGATTTTCTTTCCATGATGCTCGAATATGTTGTCTCCGGTTTAAGAAATTAACCAGCAACGACGACTTGAACAGTTTTAGTCAAACTAAACAGAGAAGTGATCGAAGCTTTAAAACACAGTCATGTCAACTTACAGATGGCAAAATTAACGTTAAGAATGAAAGATTATGACATACCGACCTCTTGTTTATGAGTTGTCTGTCGTGACAGCAAAAGAGGATCCACCACAACGTATCATAACAATTCTGTTCGAGTTAGCTAGCATTAGCTTTAGCTAGCTAGTTAGCATTGTGAACCAACTAAGTGAGCGAAGTAAGAAAATAACGAACCGGCGGGAAAGCCCTCATCCTGTTTGTTTATATGCGCGGGTAAATAAACAAATTCGCGATTCTTTTTAAAACCCTTATTTTTAATCACACAGACTTTCTGTTTACCAAAACAATGCTCTTCAAGTGCTATGCTGTCCACCCGAGATCGAAAGTGTACCCGCTAAAGCCGTATCAGCGTCAATGCCTCTGATTGGTTGAAAGGTGGTTCACCGTCAGTAATGTCGTTAACCATTGGGTAACTTCTTTAGGCGAATTCTTAAAATAACATTCAACATTCAGGGATTCCGTGGAAACCAAAAATAAGTGAATTATTGTTTTGTATAGAACTTAGTCTGTCGATTCAGAACCTTCAAACGTATTTTTAGTTTCGAGGTTTTAATACCACTCCAAAACTGTACTCTTACATTTCGAGTTTTACTCTGAAAAGATTAGCGGAAGTTACCCTTTAATTTCAGAGATCGGAATTTATCCTTTTTTGACTTTTCATACGCACTCTGATCCTTTTCGTCGTATGCGTAAACACAAAGCCATGTTGTTTTTAAATGCAAAATTCTTCAAAAATAAATAAATAAAATAAATACAATTCGAGAACGGGATGCACAAAAGTTGCGTTCAAGACTGCTCTTAATCGAAGGAAATTCAGATTAAGAGTTTACACAAATATTATCCTTGCAATGAATTTCTTCACTAGTTTAGACATGATCGCCCCTTTTGCATTCTTTTTGTAAAGCAGATATTGTGTCGTTTTTACTTTTTCATGTGACATATGGTCACAAATCTCTTTATAAATGTGGGAATCTCATCATGTCTTGGTCCCTTTATTTAAAAAGTGTGGTCTTATTTTTGAATGCTGGAATCTATGAACTGTAAAATTGTTTTAGTTGGCTAAATTGATATGTCTTCTGGGGAAACATCATATTCATATACCAAAATTCATGCAGTTTATTCTAAATAGACATTTATTACTTGGTTTTAATTAAAAGGCTGGCCATTTTAATGGAAACAAATAAAATATTGTTAACTCTGTAACCGTCTAGCTACATCAGTTGGTAATCCTCAATAGTCAGCAAAAGTTGTAGGCTTTATTTCATGCATTAGTGTAATGTTGTACCATAATTTGGCTGTTTTATAATTCAACAAAAAGGCCCTGCAGAGGATGTACTTCCTGTGGCAGCTGAAGAAGTTCAGCCAAAGACAATGATGACAATGATTGTGCACTTCCCTTGCTGAAGTGAGAACATGAGAACATTGCACCACAGAGCGGAAAACATACCAACAAGCGCCCAGGCCAGAGAGAAGGAACAGAACCACCTGAACA
>JAPMOB010016057.1:0-15955 GCA_029875015.1 Lepomis gibbosus | reverse complement strand
CAAAACCACAATCTTTTCCTAAACCTAACCAAAACCACAATCTTTTCCTAAACCTAACCAAAACCACAATCTTTTCCTAAGCCTAACCAAAAACACGATCTTTTCCTAAACCAAGTAGTTCTGGTGCCTAAACATAACCGAATTGCTTACCCACCACATTTTAAAATGGTATATCTGAATGGTACCTTGT
Organism: Lepomis gibbosus; assembly: GCA_029875015.1. Classification (NCBI taxonomy): domain Eukaryota; kingdom Metazoa; phylum Chordata; class Actinopteri; order Centrarchiformes; family Centrarchidae; genus Lepomis; species Lepomis gibbosus. The sequence continues at coordinate 15,765 of JAPMOB010016057.1, read as the reverse complement.
GCGTCAAATACCGTCACTTTGTCAGGCTTTCCCTGGGATGAAAATTTGTTGATTTTTTTTTTATGTTTATTCCTTTACACCACCACCACAGACACACACGTCCTCATTTTAAATGACTTAAAACAAGATTTTTACGTAAGGATTTTAATGTATTAAGCTTAAGGGACGTTGCTGCTTTGTTAGAGAAGCGCACAATTTCATGCTTATGTTTATATGCCTAAAACTGTGGTTATGTACTTTCTGTAGTTTATTTTTAGTGGGAAGGAAACAATTTACTCTGCAGTAGTGGAATTGGTGAGCTGTACGCTACAATAAATATTATTTATATATTTGTTGATGGAAAAATTGGGGTGATATTGAAAGTCATGACTAAATCAAACTGCCTTAGTATCTATTGTTGAGTGTCATTACAAAACTTATTTTTGCATTTCACAACCTACATTTGATCAGATAACACATTCTGCAGGATCTTATGAAAATAATTCTAGGCAGTACAAATGTGGCATCACTGCAGAGGATAGATTTTCTTGTTTGATTAGTCTTTACAAATTTTCTGCTTGCAATGTGTTATATTTTATCTTAGATACAGAAAGTTGTTCATAATCTCCATGCTGTGTGTTGAAGTTGGTGGGTATTGAAATTTCCTTCTATTTGTTACACATTGTTTTCCTTTTTTTGTTCCTGAACTTTAACTGCAGTGTTGTGTTTGAAATATCTAAATTGAATTCATCTGTATGTGAAAAAAATCATAGAAACTAAATGATTCTGCCTGTTTGAAGGATGAAAACAAAAGCTGACATGTACAGTTTAAAGAAACGGTGTTAGTCAAAGTATTTAGGGGATACTCTATTTTAGTTTAGTTTGACTCAGCTTTGAAACTTCATAATGTTCCACATGCACAAAAAACCCAACTTGTTGGTTTAGCCAAGCAATCAGACTGTGTCAGAAATCTACACACACACATGCACACACACACTGTTGTGTCAAGCAAACACGCATGCATGGAGAAGAACACACACACACACACACACACACACACACAAAGTTGCACCCTATCTCTCCTCTTGGAGCAGATGGCTCCACAGTCATAGCTGATGTTTCACACATCAATGAAGCACACCATGTACTCACAACTACTGAATACACACAAACACAAACGGGCACACACTCATGCCATGTAAGTCACAACTACCGAACACACATGCACGCAGAGAAACATGCTTACCCACTCACACATGCGTAACTGCTCAAACCCAGACGGACGGACCGTTTCACTCAACCGTTAAACACACATGCATAAATGCACACGCATGCACAATGTCCTCATCGGCGCTAATTTATGGAGCGAGGAGCCGTGTTGTTGAGCTCAGACCTCACACACACTTAGTCTCTCTCACACACACGCAAGTTTAACGCAATTGCGGCTGAGAGGAAGTGGGTTATAGTGTTGTATTGCCATGGGTGTTGTTAGGCCTGATGTCAAATAGCCGATAGCACCAAGTGAGAATATTACACCATAACACGGCGGCTCAAGGACATTATTGCTGTTACAAGACAGCACCTGTGGTTTTAATTTAAAAACACTCAACACTAAATGCAGAGATCTGATAAAGAAAATAAACTAGAGCACAGTTAACTAGTCCCTTCTTCTACTGCTGGAGTTTTTGTAGTCAGGAGCTCTAAAACAAAACGCTTCCTCGAGAGCAACTTCACACATCCAGCACAGGAAGCCTCCCAAAGCAAATAAATTGCTCGAAAATATCACTGCAGAGAGAAAATTAAATGCTCAGAAGGAATATGATGTCAAGTTTTTGTACCAAGTAGGGTGTAGAAAATCAGCGTTATTTAACTTACTGGAATCAATGTTTCTATAGCAACACAACTCTGGCCTCTGTGATATTGGGAAAGGTGTGAAAAATTCCCTGACAGCTGGTGGGCTATCATGAATTAATGTCGCCGCGGAGTCACTGCAAGCTACCTGATTTACAAAAGCACACATATTAACACACGCAGAGACACACACACTTCACGTCCATACACTTCTTATATTATTTGAAATGTTGTTTTAATAAATTAAGACTTTGTACCACCCAGTGCGGATTTGAGATGAGCCGTGTTGACAGCATGAATAGTAACACAGAGAGACACAGGCAATGTGCCCAAATATCTTTGGCGTATTAAAGTAATTAAAGTACAGAAAAAAAACATTTGATTCACGGCGTTATAATGATTTATTTTCCTTTTTCAAGAGGAGAGAAGAAGTGATATCAGCATGCAGTGTGAGATCTGTTTGCTCTCTGCTCTGCAGCAGCTAAACGATCACCTGTTGAACAACAAAGTAAAAAAAAAAAAAGAATTAAGTCCTAAATGAAGCTACAAAACAGAGAGGATTATGCTTCCGTCCTTTGAATTGGAAATTATCTTTTCTGCTGTTCCTTACATATAGCTAAGATGTAGGCAATTGAAACTGCATTTTTCTTAAAGGGTCAGTTCACTCAAATCACAAAATAATAATAATGAGGAATTCAAACAAAGGAAAGAAACCAAAACTTGCAGTGACAAAAGTGAGAACTTTTTAAAACTTACTTTATAATTTAATTGTATATTGTTCCTGTCATATTAGTTTTGGGACTGAACATAACTGATACTTTTTTTTTTTTAATATTCCATTTATTAAACAAAACAATGTCACCACAAGGTCACGTGTGACTGAAACAGACACTAAAAGGACCTTGTGTTGAGACTGTGTCCTCACCTTCTGTTTCCAAGGTCAAAAATTAACTTTTAAGCTCAGTTGTTTTTAAGCCAACGTGAATAAGAAGTCCTTAAATTTGTCAGAAAGAACTGACATATGAGGCAAACACTGCTTATCATTTGATGTGATCAAAAGCTCCAGAACGGCTACTAAATGGATCTTGTTGTTTCTAAGAATGAACTTCCCATTTTTCAATAACCAGTATTTCATTCACACCTTGAGACGTCCATATTAATTTAATTATTCATTTTTAATAACATAATGTAGGTGTGTGTGTGTGTGTGTGTTAAACCACCACAAGCCTGGGGGGTCTTCTGACACGTCACTTCAGAAGGTGTTCAGTTTACTGGTTTGAGATCTGGTAGTCAAATCATATGATTCACATCATTTTCATCAAACCACTCAGTGAGCCATGTGCCCTGTGGATGGGGCATTGTCAAATGTGCCTGCAGGGTATTATTATGCATGTCACAGAGCATGATAGACATGTTAATTGCTTAATTACATAGTGCTGTAGTCCACCTGTGTGTAAGTGTTTGTGTTTTCTATGTTTCTCTATTAATTTATTCAGGCGTTTCCTTTGAATGTACCTAAAGAAAAGACAGTATTTGTACTTTTTATGATTTTACCCTTGTAAAGTTGGCATCAGGTTTGGTCTTTTGGAAGTTAAAGGGAACATACCAATGATTTTTCATATTTTCGCCCACTTTAAGTCGTGGCTTTTGCTGCTACTGTGGCCACGGTTACAGGCATCCATTCTTTTCCATTCATTTCAACCCATTCTGAAAATGATTTGAAAAAAGAAACTCTCCTTGCTTTAGTTGTGTAATCCATCACAGTAAACATGAATTGTTTTCTGGTCAAATTTACATTGGTTTTTTTGCAGAAGTGAAATTATAGTTGTGAGGGTCATTCATTTATTCGGCACCTGCTTTTGATCAAAGTGTCTAAAAATTGAGTTAATTCATCCTCCGTGAAAACAAGAGCTAGATGACACTGGAAGTCTCTCCCTCCCACACACACAATTAACAGCATGCCACCGTACAAGTGTGAGGTAATGCATTTCATATCAATCAATTTAAATAGTGCTTCCATGCAACAATAATGCAATGCTAAACAAATATATAAAAGTAATGTTCACTATGGTTTAGAAAGTTTCAAGAATATGGCTATTGATTTTAATATTAATATTTAATATCAATACTATTAATAGGGAATAGGAATACGTTGCATTTAAAACTTAAAAAAAAAACTTTTATTTAGTGCAAACACAATAGTTAAGGTCCTTTTATTTAGGTTTATTTGGGGTAAGACTTTGCTCAGGATTGATTTTTTTAAAAACATGCTGAGAATGAAAACATCTTTGCATAAATATGGGACTGAACTTGAGTCATTGAGAGTTAAAAGGAAACTGTAGACACTCATCCATCCCACTGATCTCCACACTCTCACGTTACACTATTTTGGCTTCAAACTCTGCTGCCTATTTCTGCTCGTGTCTCTCTCTTGTAATCCTTTTGTGCTGGCGCAAACATATCTTTCTCGTTTTCGGCACACAGAGCATGTTATTTGAATTTTTAAGACGTGATCGTTTCATGCAATTTCATCAGACCTGCCTGCGCTAAAGAAGTTGGAGATAAAATTAGCTCGGGCATATGGGGATCCAAGGTGACTGGTGATAGTCATGTGTGTTTGTTGGCCAATTAAATCTCTAGATATAGCTTTCTATTCCTGGATAAAGTGACGAACAGAGTTGAATACGTGTCTTTGAAATGCCTCCGTTTGCTTGTGTCGGTAATTAAAGAATATTTATTTATGGTATTGTGTTAGCAGTGGGAAATTTACCTTCTGTTTTCTGAGTTTCATATTTTAATTATTTTGGAAGCTCCAGCTTGTTCAAGGTGCCATAACGACTTCATTAGTTTGTCATCAATTTAGTGAAGCACAATTATTAATGTGTTGGAAGAGGATCTATTTTTAAACTTTTCTTTGACGGCCTTTAATAAGATATTTAAATTTAACTATGAAGTATGATAGAACAAACTCTGAGAGAAGCCCTCTGTGGAAGATATCTTAACAAAAGAGAAGATATTTGACTGTCCTCCCACGAAAAGCAACAGTATTAGTTGTTTCAGCAAATGCCAAAAAACAACATTTGTTTACTAGTGACAAAGACCTCTTTTGGCTGTAGTAAATATGACTCACGTCCAAGCAAAGGAGGCTAAAGTGTGGCGTTGTTATTCAAAGTCTGCAGAAAAGTGGAGGTTGGCACGGTGAAGGTCAACAAAATGTCATTCTTTCACTTTGATCGCTGTTCACTTCCTGTTTCCCGCCGACAGCAGTGTTGGACAAGTCGCTTGAGAAATGTCACTCACATATTAGTCATTTAAAAAGTATACTTTACAGCAAAAGGGATCCGTTTTCTATCCTCAGCCCAGCGACATAAAAAGCAAACTCTCCACACGTCACGTTTTCTCTATTTAACGTGTGGAAATGGAAAACAAGGCATTAAGATCACCAGCTTATGTTTTGAGGGTGTTTACTGACCATCAGCAGCTATCTTAACGCCCCGGCCTCGTTGTCATTGAGGCAAAGAGGTACACACACTTTCAAACTGATTCCTAAATGAAGGAACACACCAACATGTAAACAGAACAACTCTGAAGTTAGCCGGAGTCGTGTTTCTCATCTTTTTGTCACGTGCCAAGCTAACAGCTAAAATAAATATACAACTAAATCTAAACAACTAAACTAAATTTATAACCCAGCGAACAAGCAGACCCTCAAAAAGTCGATGTAACATATAAGAAACTGTTACCTAAATTACTCAATCAATCACATTACTCATTGTTGGTTTCTTTTAACCCCTAACCTTAAAGACATAGTTAGTTCAATCCAAGCTGTGATCTTTTCCTAACCCTAGCCAAACGCTTTTATTTTTGTAGCAGTGATTTGTTTTGAGGGCGACTATCTAGGGATGAAGGACTATTGCCAACAAATGTACCCAAAACATCAACATGAGGTTATTCTCATTGCTGCTGTTGTCTTCTGGGGTGCTGCCTTTTTTTTCCTGACTTTGTTTTTGGGAAATACAGATCATGGTGCTGATGGGGCATCAGAGCAGAAAACACTTATACATAAAGTATAATTTGGAGTTGTGAGACCATTTATCTGATAAGAGCCACACGTTTCGTCCAGCGCTTCATCAGGCTCATGAAAAGCTGCAGTGTGCCGAAGGCTTAAAAACACGTTAATTTTATCCGACTACATCTTGCAGTTTTCAGCAGCTCTGCGATACAGATTAAAGTATGAGATTTGTTAACCTTTCCCCAGTTCTGTGTTAATCTAGATTTGGGGTATGCCCCAGTAACTTTCATTTTAAAACTATAAATACCAGATTTAAAATATGTATTCACGTGGTAATGAAAAGGTCCAACATTTGCATTTTGTGTTTTTGCAACCCAACAGCCGTAACACAAACCGTTGCAGCTGCAGAAACACTTCACTGCTGCTGCAGGCTCTTTTGTGTGCCTTCTAGTTAATTACAGGCTAAGTCAGACGTATTGTTCATTCACTGTAGGCCAGTCGTTCGCACAGACTTATAGGCCTATCATTTCACCGTCATAATTTGTGATTTATGACAGTTATTAAAAGTATTGACATAAGTAAAAGTGAAATATGATCTGACTGCTATCACATGAGGCAGAACAAAGACGTGGTACTGTGCAGCCTCTGTTAAAATGATCACTGTGTTATGTATTTTATCTCTATTTCTCAATGATCAATCCATTTCTCAAATGATGATTGTTCTTATGAAAACATAAAACAATGTTTTAAAGAGGTTAAAGTTAAAATGTATGGCTAATTTAAAATAACGGACTACAATGAAAATTTTTAAATGTAATTTACTTTCTTCTAAAAAGGAGTAGCTAGTGTCATGAGCCTGCTGTAGCACTGCCCTTAAAAAACCTCGTGACACCTCATCTGATCTCATCTCTCTTTTACGTCTGTAGGGACTCACTGTAATCATGTTTGCCTGTAACATTTAGTGCGAATGAAGGAGAGAAGCACAAGGTTTAGTTGGAGTTTCATTATGAGAAAAAAGTAAAGGAGAAGCGTCTGACTCATCTGGTGAAATCTTCCCACACAGCTTCAGGACTGCACACGACAAGTTATTTCTATGAAGTCACTTTCATTCAGATTTTAATAAAATGCACTTAGGTTTTTAATTTCTCTCCAAGTTGTATTTTTAACACGTTCAAATGTATTTGAACTATACTTAATCATGTTAGTAGTGTAATTTCAGTAAGTGCCAAATAAGCTGTTTTTTCAGGTTTTTGCTCATTAAATATTCTTAAAAGGGAGGATTGTGAAAAGATTAGGTTCAAGTCTACCGCTGAAAATGTGCATATAAACTGAGAGAACGTGTGGCTTCTACATGTGTTTGAGGGAGTCTTGTTGTCAAAGAGCATAAAAGCGGTGTCAAACTAAGGTTAAGTGCATACGTAAAGAGAAAGACCCTCCTGACTTTTTACTGACATCAAACATCGAATGCTTAAAAGGTAGAAAACTAGACACTGTAAAGTTCGGACACGGAGCCAGAGGAGCTCTTAGCGTAAGAGGGGGACTCTCTCCAGCTTCCCCACCCCCATCTGCATCTTCCTGCGTCCAATACCAAGTCAATTAACCTAATGGAATTGGCAATTAATTAACTCAGCAAACACAAAGATTAAGGACCTGACAATCAAACGAGTGGGAGTGGTTTAAGCAATGCTGATTTAGAGGTAAGGACTTTCTGGCTTCCCTTTGATCCGGAAAATAGAAACAAATCTCACTCGCAAAGACACACATGCACTCAGGATTTGGCTGGATTTCTGTCAGAAAGCTGGAACGGGTCCCTTGAGTTAAAAAAAAATGTGATTTTTCAAAGACAGTCAGATGTGAGTCACACCATGCTGAAGCTTAAACTTTTCAAAATAAAAACACTCCAATGTAGCTTTTTTTTTTTCTAACAACAAACAAAACCCGGTAATCACCGAGCACGAGGCCTTACCGCGTTTCTTTGGCCGTTGGTTCCTATTGGTCCTCTGAACACCCCCTTGATGCTCCTCAGCTGTCCGTCACGCAGGTGGGTGGAACTGATCACAATGTAGTAACACGCCATTGGATTTGAGTGGGTTTGATAAACTTGAATATCTATCTGAAGAAAAAGTCTGGAGAAAAGCTTCTTCTTCTCCTTCTGCTTCCTCAACTCTCTCCCACTCTCCTCATTTTTCCTCTCCTTCTCTGTTTTATGAAGTGGAGAAGGGATGGAAGAAATTTAAAAAGAAAAGAAAAGGAGCCCGCCCCCCTTTCCCTCCCGCTGCTCAGATTTATTCTCTCTCCTCTCTAAGTTTTTGCCGGTTACTCTTTGGCTCTGCTTTCTCTCTGCTAATCTTCCCCCAGCTTCTGTCTCTTTTTAAATATTTCACCCTCTGCGCCTCCTTCCTTTCCACTCTTATATTTCTCTAAATGTTTTTTTTTTATTCGTCTGTTTTTTTCCTAAATTCCCTCTAGATGCCTCTGTCTCTCTTTAAATATTTAAGTCTCCAGATGTTTCGCTCCCATCTTTCATTCATCAATCTTTCTTTGTCATTGACTCCCTCCCTCCCTCTCTCTCTCGCCCTCTCTTTCTTGCTGAGTCGAAATTTTCTTCCCGAAATCTCAGCCGCTCATTGATCAGCCTTTGCAGTTCCTCTAACTATCTCCCGTCCGCTGCCTCCCTCTCTCTTCACTTCACAATCTCACCAACCCCCTTTTGTTTTCCCTCCCGCTTTGTCTCTGTATCTCTCTAAGTGGAGGGGATGGATACTTTTTTCCCGTCCTCTCACTATCTCCCCATCTCCTGACTGTCTCTTTGTGTCTCTCTTTTTGCTCTCTGCCTCCTTGTTAGTGTGGAGAAGAAGTACTCAGTCTTCTCCTCCCTCTGTCTGTCTCTCTGTCAGAGCCGGCGTGCAGCTTCCTCTCAGATGCTCCTCTCCTCTCCTCTGCTGCGCTGCATGTGTTCGCTCTCCTCCCTCCTTCTATCTCCCTCTCTCTGCTGATCTCTTGCTCTGTGGCCAGCAGAGTGGTTTGCTCCTCAGTTACCCGCCGTTACCATCTGCCCTTTTAACGCATGGAGTGCTGACGCTTGCTCTCTCCTCCCTCCATCCCTCCCCCTCCCTCCATCTCTTTCTCTCTCTCTCTCTGCCTCTCCTCTTGCCGTCTTTCTTCTCTCTTTAATCATCTCCTTCTCTCCCTCTTTCTCTCGAGCCAAAGGAGACAAGCTCCACCTACTGGTAAGTAGGAAACATGCAGAGAGGAAAGAGAGTGAAACAGCAGGAGGTATTCTTTAATTCCACACATGTTGTCTGTGGAAAAACAATATATTATCAAGCTTTACACGGAAACACAATTGGATACGAACACTATGGAGCTGGAAGTGATTTAGTGTCCTGCCCAAGGGCACTTCAGCTACGTGGCACAGATGTGTCAGTTTAAATGCTGGTTCTCCTGCTGTCATGGGATGTTTCGCTGCAAAACAAACAAGCAAAATAAACCGTTTGAACCAGCTTCAGACTGCACTTACAAGTGAACCGAGGACAGACAGAATCAGCAACATCACTGCGATATAAACGGAGATGCGATCGCTCGGCTTAGAGAAGTGATTTTTCATTTCCACCCCTAGAAGCAACACAACTGGTCAGACAGGTTGAAGACAAATACCCAGTAACCCACGTATAAGCTGAATTATCTGAAGTGAAAGTGAAACAAGTAAGTACAATAAGTCAAAGGTGAACCTGGAAGTTTAAATCATTTTTATTGTTATGCTCTAAGTTGTTTGAATAATGTGGTAAAACTGGGGAGTTTGTGTTTACAACCTGACTGACTGTGTTCCTTTCACTGATGGACTTCATCACATCAGGAGAGGCCCGCAGTGCAGCTGGTAAATAAATTACTGACAAATCTTTGAGCCAAGACGGAAGAACTTCTGCTGCTAGTTTTGGTCCCGGTGTGAAAAGCCCGGTACCAGATTAGAGTCATTTAGCAGAAGATTTAAGAGGCCTAGATGTGAAACAGGGTCAGAGGAGCTCAGAGATATAAAGCAACCAACATGATATTATGGGATTGCATACAAATAGCACACCAGATGTTCGCATGTGAAGTCTACACATTTTATTCTTTCTGCATGTCATTTAAGATGGCAAATTACATGAGTTTTGGGCGTGCAGGAAAAGACAACCTTCATGACCTTCGTTATCATGGCACAACAACTACTTGGTTAGTTTTATGGAAAGATTATGGTTTAGGTAAAATAATTATGTTATGTACATAATGGAAGTTAAATACGTGTTACGTAAGTTAAAATAAGTCAGTGTTGAATGGTGACATGTTCTCATACCTAAACAACAAAATAGGTCCATTGTCAAGAAATGTCCTAAAACGATTTACGTCCTTTGGGAAATACGACAATGACCATTACTCAAAATGACATACGCATATGTTGTATAAGTCACGTGACATTACACATGTAGTAAATGTTGTGAAACTGTCATAGTTTAGGTTAGGTTTAGGAAAAGATTGTGATTTGGGTTAAAAAAGCACTTTACTCATAAGACAAAAGTCACCTATGAAACACTATTTAACGTAAAACTTTAAATAAGTCAGCTTTGACCATAGTTTTTCCCTCTTTGACATTCATGTGTAAAATGACATGCACGAGTCAGTACAGCGAAATGACTTAAGACTATGGCGTGTTATTCACACGTTGTTTAGTGATACCAGTCTAAAGCAGCATGTAACGCTTTAAAAGCAAACAATAGAACCTCACAGTCAGTTCTCTATAGGAGGCCAAGCAGAGGGGAGACACTGCGTCTCTGCTTGATGCCACTAAGAAGATGGAGAGGCAGAGATGACTCACACAGACTCACAAAAATCAAGATGGTTAGAAACAGAGGCATGTAAAATAGTCCCCAGATCCCGAAACGAGAGAAGATGTTTTTGGGTAAATGAAGTATTCCAGACAGCCTACTTTTTGGCTCAAAAGCTAAAATGGATCACTCTTTTAATCCATAGGGAATTACAGTTTAGTTGAGAGAATCTACACTAATCTCTGATCCACAAGGCCTTTGAGATGAAGCTCTATCCTCGTGTCTTTGACAGGCACAGAGTTTTGCCACCTGGGTTTATGTATTTATTTCATTGTCCTCCAGTTAATCCTTTCAATTTGTAGGTAAAACCATGTTTCCATCCTCTCATAGGGAGTGAAAAATGCAAGATAAATCCAGACTAGAAAGGGGAGGTCGGCCCTTCATTACGTCCCTTTCAACTCTGTCCACATCAACATTCCTCATTCTCTTATCAATCCTGCCTCTGCGTGTAATCCCGCTGTTCTGGTCTCAGAGATGTTGATTCTGGTGAGACCTCTATTTTAATCAGGACACATTACAATCACAATTTTATTTCAGCAAAACTAGATTAAACTTTAATTGATAGCGAGTTTTGATTGCCTCAGACATAAAAGACTTACAGAGTATCTTAATGGTGTGTTTACAATCACTAAGGACCTTTCATCTATTTCCAAAATCACCACGTGCTCTCTTTTCCCAAGACGCAAACTGGACTCCATTTTAGAGCAACCTACAAAAATTATGTATATTATTGTTTTCCTCACTAAAATGTAAGCCGACTGGGAAAACAAGCTCATGAAAAGCAATACAGATGAATAATGGATTTGTGCCTTGTTTAAATTAATTAAAGAACCATGTGCTTCTTTTCAGTTTAATATAATCTTATTGACTACTCAAAATTCAGACTTACTGAGGATGAAAACAAGCAAAACAAACCATGTTATTTGACAGACATTTTGACATTTTACTCAACAACAAGAAGAAGAAATAACTTCATCACACCTTAACGCCAAAAAAGGATGTTTGTTATTGCCTACCAAAATTATTTATATTCACCACCTCTACAGTTAAAGTCTAATTAAGTTTAGTTTAACGTCTTGGTCATAAGAAACCCAATCTCTGGTGTTAAAATCAGACATTCGGCTGTTTGACTTTTCTTCTCCCTTTTGTAGAGACTGTCCTTCCTAGAAAAATGGCATGATAAGTCGTTTCAGCTGAGTGTTTTTTACCTTTTATTTATTCAGGGAAAGAGAAGGAGAAAGACTCTCTTTTGGCTTTGCAGCGTTACACATTCACACCTGGAAGCTACCCAGTACAACCACCTCAGTAAATGAGGTCATACCCAACCAGCGACCTGCTAGTCACAGGATCACTTCTCTAACCTTAAGGCCAACACTGTTGTGGAAAGCAAATGGCCCAAGACGACATTTGTCTATGCCGTGACAGAACGTGACAAATCTGAATGCCGGCAACAAATTTCATAAATCACTGACAAAAACATGTACTGTAAAATGCTTTAGACACTAGAATAAATACTGAAATACAATAATGATGGTTTCTTTTTCAGGCTTTGCAAAGTATGTGAACTTTAACACATGAAATCTGAACATCCATTTCCATGCACTGCTCAACATTTCAGGGTTTTCGTTGATTATATTCTTGTTCGTGTATATAATGCTGTAATTTTAATAACATGATGGTGTGATGTTCTCATGTTTAAGGTGTGATCACACCTGTTTATTGTATGATTGGGCATATTGTGCTCATATACTGTATATTACCTATTATCAATTACCCAGATGACAGCTAATGTGTGATGTGCCATAACAGCTCATACTGTATCATATATACAGTACATGTTTGCTTACACCCTCACTTTTACCTGAATAAGACCGTTTGTTACCCAGCCGCATTCTTAACGTGCCTTCTAATGATTGTGCATCCCAGCTGGACCTTGTTAAGTGAAAGTGCACCAGATGACCTTTGGCAAGAACAACAACCTGCTACGCTTCACTGCAGCTCAAAACTAATTTTGCAACTTTCTGTTAAAATACGCCAAAATTTAAGTTTATCATACCAGAGTATTATTATTTGGTGTCTCAGCAGAAACCATACTCTGAAAACACTTTCTTTATGTTGCTTCTTTTTTAGTTAGTTTATATTCAGTCAGAAACAAAACAAATCCTTTCCTGCTTCTCACTGAATGACTCTGAATTACTACAACATTTGCATCAGTGATTTTCCTCGACAGGAAATTGTCAAGACCCCCCAGAGTCTCTCTCTGGTTTAGTGACCGAATATTGTTGTTGAGCTTTGAGAAAATAAAGCACACAGTAAGAGGCTTATCTGATAAATTTCCTTCTACTTTGGGTCCCATGATCCAATACTGCAATAAGCTTAAAACCCTCCCATCGGCTCCACTAGATTAATTTTACACAAATACAAATCTAACTTTTTACTCCCTGTTCAGTTCTTCTTGTAGTTTATGCATCGGTATACATATGCTATATCAGTTTGTTTTATTTGTTTAAATGTTTACATTTATATTTTCCCCTTGTCTCCTATTAAATATTTTTATGTATGTTTTACATATATATTTCTTTGTCTATTCCATGCAATGGTGAGATAATGGGGGGTTGCTGGTGGATTATAAATCCTGTTTGGGGGTTTGGGGAGATAAGGAGGAAATCATTAAAATATGTGCTGAAATATTATTGTGTGTTAAATGAATGCGGGGTTGTTTATATAATAATATATCTCACACCCATGGGACAAAATAATAGAAATAATGCTAATGTGGGGCTTTCATTAGCTGCACATTTATGTGAAAGAAGAGAAACAAAAAAAATTGTTTCACTGCAGTTTCTTGGTGAGCAAATGTATTTTGGGAAAAGTGGGTGTATGATTTCGGAAGCGTCTTTGGTCACGTTTGAGGGTTTGCGAGGATGTCAAATTAAAGCAAAAACCAACACGTGTCTCAGTAATGTGTTGGTCCAACACGAGCCTTCAGAACAGCTTCAGTGCTCCTTGTCATAGACTGTCCAAGTCTCTGAAAGTCATAAACTGCATTCAGTTTGGTGTTTCGATGATGGAGGGCGTTATCTCACGAGTAGATCCAAAATCTCCCTTGTGTGTTCAGTTGTGCTGAGATCTGGTGACTGTGAACGCCATTGCATCCTTAACATCAATGTCATACTTATCAAACAGCGAGTCCTCTTGATGTGAATGTAAGTAAATGTGTTTGTTATGTTTCATAATTTTGATATTTTTACAAGGAGAAAAAACGAGTGTATAAATATGGAGTAATCTCACCCTGGATGGACGTATGGATTTTTTCCCTCAACAGGAAGCTGACATAACCCTAATCATATAAACATATACACAACACTAACATTTACATTCAAAAATTACATAATATGATAATGTGAACCTTTATGAATGCAGATGGCATACAAGCAGCTATGCTTTTATGCATATGTGTGCATAATGTAAAGAAATGCACAGGAAAAAAAGCAGACATTAGCAAAAGACATCACTTTATGTTAGTAAATATAATTTGTTTGAGACTGGATTTGAATCTCCACTTTGTACTTCTGCAGTTCATCAAATATAATGAAAGCTAACGGGCCGGATAACATTGTACTGCTTTAGGGGGATTTATTCGACGTCCTGCATGTAGCCTACCTCTCACTGTCTGTTGATATTCTCATATTGAGGCCTGCACAGACCGAGATGGTGGTTGGACCCCATGAGACCCTGCAGATGGGACAGCTTGTGCCATACTGTGGGCCGTCACATCCAGACGGTAAAATGTCACAAAAATGTCAGGGGAAACCCAGTTGGCTTCATAGCAGATACTCTTCAGTGATACACCATTGAGCAACACGAAAGAAAAGGCCAAACCCCCCTTACACTCAAGTGCTGCCACAGACTACATATTGGCATTGGTGCCATTAGTGAGACACTGGTTCAATATTTTATTTGCCTGTTTTTCAATTTAAGACTATAACAAGCAGAGTTGTGTGTTTATTGGACAGTAGTGTACAGATAACGGGGGAAAAACAAAGCCGTAGGCCCCAAATATACAGTTATTAACAGTGACAGAGGCCTGCTCTTTCCGATCTGTCCACAGCTTTAAATGCGTCTTAAATAATCTATGACCTTTATAGGACTACAAGGAATTGCAACCAATTTGGCAGAACTTATCTCCTCCTCCAAGTCTCTGGCACAGTACCAACCTCCACCCCTCCGCTTCGTCTGAGCGATGGCAGCCTGCAACTGACAGGAACCACAACGCTGCATTTTCAAAAAGGGGACAAATAAGCGCTCTAATGAGAGCAAGGTCAAATATCTCTATTGAAGAGAAGATTGGAATAATAATAATCAGCAACAGTTGTCGCTTGTTTAGCCGTTAACAAGACTGTAACTGTGTCTCCAATATATAACATAGTTAATCAAAACAGTATACTGTGTGTTTACTGTGACGGCTGTGGCTCAGGAGTTAAAGCGGGTTGCGGTTCAATCCCCGGCTCCTCCGGGCTGCATGTCAAAGTGTCCTCGGGCAAGATACTGAACCCCGAATTGCCCGCGGTGGCTGTCCCACCAGCGTATGAATGTGAATGTCAGCACTTAGGCTCAGTGTGTGAATAGTGAATGCGATGTAGTGTAAAAGCACTTTGAGCGGTTGCAAAGACTAGACAGGCGCTGTAGAAATACGGAGCCTTTACGCAATCATCATTGTTTACTGTTATAGCAGTTACTATTAAAAACAGTATAAACAGTATTAACTATACAATATGTGTGACGTCATGTCAGTCAAAATGGAACTTTGCAATGATATTTTATGCATTTTGTGCTTAAGGGCAGTAAACCGCAGGCTTAATTTATGTCCCTGGAACATTGCAGATTGCAGCATTTAACCCAGTGTTTTCTATTCTATTCTGAGTACAAGCCATGGTTATCTCTCGTCTCGACTATTGCAACGCCCTCCTAGCAGGTCTTTCAGCTTGTGCTGTGAAACCCCTACAAATGGTTCAGAACGCAGCAGCGCGTCTGGTTTTTGATCAGCCCAAAAGGACTCAT
>JAPMOB010015905.1:0-12396 GCA_029875015.1 Lepomis gibbosus | reverse complement strand
TATATATGTAAAGCTGTTTATACCAGTCTTGGGTGTGTATGCTGCAGCCGGTTAGCTTAGCTTGCTAATCTGTACAAAAACCACAGTGTAAAAACATCAAGTTGCGCTGTATCGATCTTCTTGTCTAACTCTCGGTAAGAAAGCGAATGAGTGTATGTAAGTCCTTTTCAGACATTAGCCAGGTACAACCTTAAAATTGTCAAAACATGACTTAAAACTGTTGAACGTTGATAAAGTTTTGCCTTCTAGAGCCCTGGTATATATAATACAGGCTCACTCTCTCTACATTCACTCTGTCAGAAGCTTCGGGCCTTTCAAAAAAAGACCTTTCTCTTTGCCAGGTGGTGTGAAGCTGGCTAACTCCCAAGCTCTCGTCATTGCTCTCTGTCTAGAACATGGAGCTCTGGGATATTTGTGTATCGTGTATTGATTTGGAGGTACAACCCTTGGCTGTAAAACAAAGATAAAGAAGTTAGGCATTAACTTTATTTTTTCCAGGGGTCACTCAGAGCCTGTTTCACATAGCTGGAACCCACCTGAAACCCCCCACCCCCACCACCAAAATGCCTGCTTGTGTGATGGACTCTGGAATATTGATTTTTCTCTCCGAACAAAAAAAGGCCTTTGCAGTCAGTATTTCCCTTGGAGCTCAGATAGGGCTGCTACATTCCTGTCTACTCCCTCCAAGGTTACTGCCTGCTTGGCGGAGGCGAGCACCTGTCAGATGTACGCTTGTTTTGTTACACAACGTGTCTTTGTAGCATTTGCTGTCTCCATAGAACCCCCTCTTTCCAGTAATGGAAAGAAATTGTAAGAAACAAAAAGGATTGCTCAGGAGAATTCAGTAAACACTGGCTTGGGGAGTTTTCTTGTTGTCTCTATCTGAGTTCACAAGCATTACAAACGTGTTTAACTTTCTACTCACATGTGGCTTAAATACTGATCCCAAAGTCAACCTTGTTTAGAAATTGTCACCTGGCACCACACAGGAGGACAGTGTCATCAACACCACCTTGTTTGCTTAGTTGAGAGTTAAATGTGATGAAGTTTGCACTTGTTGATTAAGCATGCCTGCCCCATTGTTCTACATACTTGTAGAGATGGGTAATAAATCGTATCTAAAGAAAGCTCTAGTTGCTATTGGTTAATTACTTGAACAATTTACTTGTTGCTCTGATGCGACAGGGAAATACTGGTAGTTATTGTTTTTTCAAATAAATAAATCTTGAGATTAAATGAACATACTAATACTCGTTATGCTTTCTGTGTTAGTTAATCCATTTAATTTTAAGTTATTTATGTATTTTTAGCAATTTTGTTTGACTAGAAATTACTGCTCTTTCAGTGTTTGTAATCTACCGTAATAAAATTATTAGGTTACAGAATATCTAACCCTGTCAGGAATCTTTTCAATCTCAGCATCAAAAGCACTTGACAGTTTACTGCCTAAGCAAAGGTTGCACCTCCACAGTTTTATAGAATTATTAAGTAAGCAATTATGATAACCCACTGTTTTCAAGATAATAGGATGATAAGGTTCTGCCCTTATGCTACTCTTCATGAGGAGAAAATCAATATCTTTTGCACTTATGCCACTTTGTCCCCGAGTGTTTATTTTACCTGTTGAGCATTAAAAGTTACCAGATGAACCACAGAAAGTAATAATTATAATCTAAAAATACAGCTCGCTTCAAATTGTAATGGCCCTGCTTGGCTAGTGGCATTTTATCAAAGCTCATAAACCTTGAATGACTATATATTGATAAAGACTGTTTAAAGTGTCATTGGCACGATAACATTTGCACTGTAAATGTGGCTTGCAGGCTCTAGCCTCCAATCTTGCTGTAATGATAAGGACGGCACTGAGTGGGGCCACAACCAATAGGTCAAAAGCCACAGAATATTTGGTTTGTGGATGTTGAAAGATAAGTTTTACTCTGTCAAATTAACATAACTTAATCAAGTCAGGATCAAATAATTTGCAATTGATCCAATTTGTCCGTAAGGACAGTGGACAGGGTAAGGAATACTGGATGCGACCTAGTGCACATCTTTCAACCTCCCTCCTGTTCTGATACCACATGCACACAATATTATATTTTTATAATCTAAAATGTAATTAGAAAAAACACAACAATCATAAAAACACATTAGTTACTACATGCTCGTTTTTTGTCTGTGGTAACCTTTTCCCGCTACATGCATAAACAACAATTACCCACCACTGAGAGACATGGACGAGTGGTTTGACACTTTGCCCTGATCAATATCAATAAAGCAATCAGCGTGTCAGGGGCCTATATGTTTTGAGGAGGCAACTATAGGAGAGGATAACTGAGTTTATGGCTTTACTGTGGAGGTGGGGCTGCTGCTGTCATGTACGCCAATCCACACATCCAAACACACAAACACATATATGGTTATATCACCTTTGGGGACAGAGTCATTTAAAGTAATTTCCTGAAGGTTTACCATAACCGGAACCACGACTGATGTATGCAAAACTTCGCCCTAACTGTAAATGATGAATAGCTTTTGCTGAATGAAGCAGCAGTTAACACAAAACAGTTTAAGTCCTCTGTTTGAAAATGTCCCCAATTAACTGTCTCAAAGTTTCAAAAACTGGTCCTAAAATGTGACACACACAAATCCCCGGGCCCCGTGTCTTCGCTTCTTCTATGCTCCTCGAAGAGTCTGTCCAGACAGCCAGATTGCACTTTGCTCAGCACCAACCATAAACTGGGACAATAAATTCAACCAGACTTCTGAACTGGACAACATGAGAGAGAGGGGGCGAGGACCTTCAGACAGTCAGCGATCAATTCCTCCAACATGGAAGGAAAGCCCAAGTGGCCAGAACAGACGACCAGAACAAAAAGACGACGTATTTCTTCCCTTTCCTTTATCTGTGTGGTCCGAATCCAGGGTAGGATTGCTTTCTGCAGCTACAGGTTTAACAAAAAAAAAGGAGAATGTGAAGTCTGAAAATTTCAACTAATGCTGTGTAATAAGAAATGTGTTGCAGACGGCAATAATTCAAAGGTCTAATTCTTTACTTTTGGCTGAAAATATGCCAGACCCAGAATTAATTTCCCACTGATACCTCAGAAGTCAATACACAGTCAGAAATTAGAAAAATACATTTAATGTTCACTAAGTAAACTGTTTGTGGTTTTCAAAGTTTGATGCTGAATGGTCATCATGTCTTGGTCTTTGCAGACAAGTTTAGGGAAATGTCCTCCAAGCTGTTTCGACCAGGAACAGAGCACAATTGGGATTGCGACATGTTAAGTTTAAGATGTGATAGTAAATTTAAGCTTTGCTGCCAAGGTGAGGATTAACAACTGTGTTTCAAAGTGAGCAACTGCTCTAAGCAACTGATGAATGATGGTGTCTATAACCAGCAGCCACTCCAAAACAGAATGCATGAGTAAGTGTCCATATTGTACATTTGGTTGATTTGGCCTCTGCAGCACAAATAGAAGCGTATCTATGACAGGAGAGGCTGACAGTATTTAGTCATTGGATGTACTGCCACCTTGTGATGTGCTCTGAAATCTGCATGTCCAAACTGTGTTGTCAGAGCTTTCACTTCATAGTAAATGTGGAGAGAATATATTCATCTGTCAGGTCATAACTTCAGAACAAGAGCCAAGGGCAAAACCTAGGGGGGGTTCAGACCTTTCCTCCCCTGCGGCATGCTGACTCCACAGGCAGAGGGATGTTGCCCACCCTTCTCAGTGATCACAGCAGAGACCTGAAGCAGGCTAGAGTTATTTTCCTGATCGCGGTTGCTGGCTCGTCTCTCCAGGGGTTCAATTCATCTCTATCTGCTGCTCAGTGAGGCCTGCAGTGCCGGGCCACCATCATTCACACTCCTGCGGGGCAACCAGTGGATCAGCTGACCCTCCCCTGGTGTGGGAGTAACAACCCCTGCAGTACAGTCAGCACAAACTGCAGCCTTTAAGCAGCTGAAATTGGCAGGCGTGGCCAGGGGAGAGATAGCGGCGTCTCCAGCACCCTGACAGTCAATCAGCATGGCAGGACTGGTCTGTAGTCAGTTAGAATGATGAACAAGCAGCGACAAGACTATTTTAAAGGTCTAATATTATGTTTTTTTTCAAGATTCAGACACACACTACAAGACCAAAAGTATGCGGACATGCACCTACCAAACTCATACGCGATTTTTGAAAACCTCATTGCAAAACCCTGACCATTAATCTGTTGCTAATGAGCTTCCACTACAGGCAATGTGCAAAGCATTTTGTAGTCAAACAACTTCACAAGAACAGGGGGATTTTTAAACAGAAAAATGTATGTAATTACCATTAATTAAATTATGTCACCCATCCTAATAAACATTTGTACAATGTGGTAATCTATAAAACAAACCTCCACAAAAATAAATCCCATTTTACAATCATTGTAAGCTGTACCATTGCTATTTCCCTTAAGTGGCACTAAGGGTCCCAAACAATAAAATACAGCTGCAGAAGAAAACATGTAAAAGCAACTGGGGTGTCCACATACTTATGGCCATATAGTGTATATATTCTGCATGCAAAAAATTGTGACAAAGTGGCAGCTGCCCTTCAGTCAATGTCTAATACTGTCAGAGGAAAACCATGAGGGCCCGTTGTTTTAAAGACAGGTACTTTAGTGTAAAATGACAAAGACATGACACCAGACGACACCAACTGCCTACGCTTCATGCCAAGTCAGAGACCTGAAAGGGTATAAAGAGAGTCTCCCCTACAGTCAGTCTGCATTGACGAAGTGAGAGGGTGACAGCATGATGAATGTGTTGTTATGAGCAACTGTGTACTGCTGCTGCATGTGAGCCAAGACCAAAGATGTCCAGGTTATGAATGGACTAGTCAATGAGCTAGAACATAAATGGCCTTTGGCCATAATTTCTTAGTGCTAGTGAGACGTCTTGTGAGATGTCCTGCTGTCACACCGCTCACTGGAGAAGATGCATCACTCTATTTGTGCCTCTCTCATCTCTCCCGAGTGGATTCCTTGTTCTTGCTCTTCTCTCTTCTCTCTCTCTGATTAGCATAGCTGACCTATCGCACACTGGTGCCGAGTCATTATTAGGTGTTAGCATTTTCAATTACCTCACACCTCCCATCTCTGCCACCCTGTCTCCTCTGTGAGGCAGACGCTGCACAGCAGGAGAAAAGCAACAAAATGCTAATTAGCTGCTTATAAGCAAACTACATCTGAGCTCAACTTGAAAAAGAAAACAAACAAAAAAAGCTAATGAACAATTCAGTAGAAGTTAGAAAAACAAACTTCTAATGTCCCATGGTTCATTTAGAACTTTATTTCAGCTATACGGTTGTTTTAAAAGCACTTATTAGCAATACAGACTGAACGTTTCCATGATACATGTCGTACTGCATGTCAAACATTCATGCCAAAGAAAATACTACAGATACAGTTTGAACAGGACAATTACAGGTATTGAAAATAAAGTACAAAATAGGCTTTTTCATAACAACCATAACAAGACAACACTACCATAAAGCGTATTAGTGCTTCTAGCTTAAAGTGTTATCATGATCAATGAAAGGAATAAAAACTGTACTCAAAAGTTGCTTTCAGTCCTAAAAGGAGGAAAGAAAAGCTTGTATGTGGTTGCAAATTCCCACATAGCAAAGCAAACTAGCCACCTTGCTGAGTCTTCCACGGGCAAACTGCCTTTAAAAGAGGTAAGGCAAGTTCTGTCTTAAAAAATCATTAGCTTTCCTCCGAAACAAAACACTGGTGAAAAGATACTTCGACATTTTTGACAACAAAATGTTTCTTTTTCTGTTTCATAAATGAAAAGGTTAGGCTTACAAAAACCTATTTGAGAGAAAAACGCTACTACTGATGATTGCTAGAAAGCTATTGCCAACAAAAAGCAAATAAAAACATCACAAAAGTATCTCAACATTAATATCAAAGCAGAATGTTTGAGAGATTTTGAGGCTACATATTAGGAAGGCAGTGATACCTATAAATCCTATTTTTCTGGGCAGCAATACAAAATAATTTATTCTACATTTTCATCTTTAGTGTTCTAATAGATTGTACTCTCTAGCTCAAATAAATGTCAATTTTGAGAAAAAGGAAATACACTTAAATAAAAAAGAAATACAAGATAAAGAGCACCTTATCCCCAGACAAGTAGATTTTTGGAAGCAAATGGCACAGTCATCAATGGTAAATTAGCAATGCTTATTAAATTGGACATTTTTTTGTCAGACAACACCACCAAGTCACAACAGTTTAACATCAAGTTGTGACAAGATACTCTTGTTACAGAAATGCTTGCATCACGTGGGTTTGTGTGTACAACAAACAGGTTACTACGAGGGCTGATCACTGGACAGGAGCTGAATGAGATAGTGCTTGTCTTGAATTCTTGAATCCCTACACTGCGGCTCTGGGATTCACAGCCAAAAGGGTGTTGCAACACCGCCATTGGTGCGGCTCGGTAAACAAAGTACGGGTGTGGTGTGCTACCTGGCAGTTACTACAACTCAATCTGTGTTTAATTACTGAGCTGAAGTGGGCCTCCCAAGTTGGTGCAGAAAAGCTTTTTACCCTGACTCAGCTTTTCTAGTGCAAAACTGCCAACATCTGGTCTTCAACTGCAAGGACAAACAGCATACAGAGTGTCACAACAGCCAAACTGAACACAAACATGAAGCTGAAACACTCACTGAACCTTTAAGTGGTGCCAACAGTAATGTCTCACAAATTTGCCATACTGTCATGAAAAATTAAGTACTTAAAATCCACATCTGGAGCTTTTGATACCAATACGCGTGCATAAAGATTTACAAATACAATAAAACTTGACAGCAGCTGGCATTGGCTGCGACAGATGCATACATCAAAAGGTAACAGGCCGACCTCTGCATCACCTCCTCTGCACTTCTCAATTTGCTGTGATACGCAGAGCCGTGTAAAGATGACATCTAGAAAATGAGACTTGCTCATGAAGTTCATATCCAAGACCATGAGTCTAAAGGAGCAACTGTAGACTCGGTCAGAGAAAAGACACATCACATACCAAGTAAAAACAGAGAAAATGATGCAGAAAGGAGATTGAGAAGGGGGTGGCGGTGAGAGAAAAATGAGAAGAAGGCAACGCCCGCGATGTGAGCATCTTTCTGGCTGCAGTTAGCACACACAATGACGGAACAGCAGAACTGATAAAAGTCAATACATGTTTTTTCCTTGTTTTCGAACAGGAATTCCACCTGGACACAATCAAACCATTAAGAGAGCATTTGTTGTGTCCAATAAGACATTTGCGAACGCCCTTGGCTGGCTGACTCGGGTGCAATGAGGATGGTCGAGCAGCAGCAGCAGTAGCTGGTGTGATTGTGGCTTTGCGGGCGTGGTCGGTGTGGACTTTAAGAGAAGAGAGATAGAAAGTGTCTGTGTGTGTGTGTGTGTGTGTAGGGGGTCTAATAGAGGAGGATGCGGCGCTCGATGGCCTTGCGACAGATGGGGCACTCGCTCATTCGGTCCCCACACAGCTGGCAGGTGCCGTGGCCGCACATGAAGATCATGTTCTTCAGCCGGTCCAGACACACCGGACACATGGTCTGCAGACAGATGTAAAGAAATTAATCACAGTTCATGTTTTGTTGTGATAAAAGTCATTTAAACTTTCAAAAAAAAAAATCAGAAGGAGTACCATACATGCGGACCTCAGTATTACAGTGCTTACCTGTTCCTTGATGTCTTGGAGCTGTTGCTGTAGCTTCTGTACATCAGCGTTGACGTTGGTGTTGTCTTTGTCTCTCTGCAAAGCTGGGATGTTACCGCTGGCTGTTTGGACACAACAGCACAAGGACATGTTGAGGAAAAAACAACAACACAGAATCGAGTTAATCGGCCGAGAAACTAAAGAAATGTACAGTTTGCACCAGTGGCCACATCAAACTTCCCCTCCTCGTAACGATAAATTGTACTGCCAATGAAACTGAAATGCAGCCATTCTGAAATAAGCTACATTATATTTAAAATGTGTTTTGTGACAAAGCTTGGATCCCAAACACATGCCCTCTAAATTTGATTATGTCTGGCAGATCAAACTTGGGCTCTAGCCGTCACTGCACTGGCACTGCATTCGCTTATTTGAAACATAAACTGGGACAGCGCAAACATCACGGAACGCCACTGGCATTGTAGGAGCCACAGGATGTGGCATGTGTGTAATGATACTAGTGTACAACTGCCTGAATATATTATTTGAGCACTCCACAAGAATGATCTGGACTGAGGCGCTGTTGGGGACCCCGGGCTGGCAAACATCTGCCTGAATCAGTGTGCACGAGTGTGATTCTTGACATGTGCATCATATACATACTGTATCAGCATAAACTGTTTAGGGTGTGCGGCTATTCATGAAAGAGAGAGGAAGGGGGTTTAAGGGAGGGGGGAGATGGTGGGGCAGGGCAGCACTGTGGGGAGCTCTTTAAAAAAAAAGAGTCTGATAAGGGAGGGGATCATAGAGGTATACTTACACCAACTTAGTGCCAGATTGTTGGGCTGGAGAAGATCCTGCGATCCCCCTGCCATAGTGTTAGAGCTCCCTGCTGGGAATAACCAGTCACATTGTTATAGCAGGAGCTGTCCTCACCAGCTCAACAGTTGGCTTGAGGACCAAAACTACTCACTACAGCCTCTAAGGGAGGTTCAGAGAAAGAATTTGAAGAGAAAGCTAGGAAGTTGGAAACAGTGATCCGGGAAAGAGAGGGAAATAGAGTATCTTTTTTATAGAAGTAATAGTTAAAATGCATAGCAGCAAGTGATTCTTTCTCTTTCTGCCATCAGCCAATGCTAAAGCATGAGTGCTCACTCGGTTAGAAGTAAATTGTGAAAACCAAATAATAAACTACAAAAGTAGGGTGTCAGAATAATCAAAGTGACAGATGAATTTCGTGCACTAGACTTGTTTTCATAATAGTCAGTCTTACTGGGATTAAGGGAAAGGAGATAAACAATCAATGCTGCCCCTTGCATGAGTGTATGTGTGTTTAGGTCTGTATTCACTCCTGCATGTCTGGACACGACCCCAGTGACCCATGGAGAGGTGTAAAATTATTAATACAGGGGTAAACATGAAGCTAGTGAACTTACAACAGTTTCCCTTTTAACTCAACATAAAATGTGGAAAAGGCGATAGAAATAACCACTGGTGAGATGCACCACTAAAAGAAGGATATGGGCAATAAAAACACTGTGTTCAACTTGGAGACAAGAAGATGGATTGTGAATGCGACCAAAAGTAAATATATTTACTCACTACATTTCATCACTATTCAGTTACATCCGCATGTGTGAAAAGTCTGATTTTAGGGTGGGTTTCTGTGCAACTGAAAAAAGTACTTGTTAGGTGTTGAGGCTAAAATATGTTATCAATCCAAAAATGGTTTGTGTCCTTATTTAGAAATTCTCTATGAGGGAGGTATTATAATTCAGTTCTTTTTCCCCATTCATGTGGGTATTAATATGCATATGTCATTATGACTACAGGATGTTTAACATATGCTTACAAATAAGTTCATCCCATTTAAGAGAATGTGATTAGTCAAACCTTTAGAGGCCAAAGAGACATGAATAAGGTAATCAGGTTGTCTGTATACACTTATTGTATTATTCAGCGCGGGTCAGCAAAACGCAATCTAGAAATGGCTTCTGAGCTCCTGCTCGTAAAAAGATTATGATATGAAAACAAAAATCCTCTCTCTTTGGAAGATCCATTTGGAAATTGACAAGGCAGCCAAGCATTTGAGAAGCCACTGTCCATTTCAGCGAACAGCTAAATAGAAGATAGTACAAAAGACATGATCAAAATGGATGCAATGATTAAAACATGGCAGATTTAGTAGCGGGAAAAGGAGTTTGGAAAGTACAACTGACTGATTCAAAAGTATGACTTAATTAGTAAGGTTTTAACATGTCTACTAGGATGAATAAAACAAACAAAAACACAATCAAAACAATGTATCAATGACGCAAACAAAGGAATAAAATGCATAAGCAAGGCATTAACGAAGCAAAAGATAAAAAGGGTTAAAGCAGATATTTTGGAAAAGAACAGTAGAAAAGAAAGAAGGAGAAAAGCGGGGGAATTAAAAGGGAACGTGTGGAAGATTCACTCACTAAGGTCATCATCATCATCATCATCATCATCATCATCATCATCGGCATCATCCTCCATACCTTTCCCTCCACAGCAGAGAACGAAAGGGGTGCGGCGTTCCACTACAGCCCGACACTGTACGCACTTCTTCATGAGGCTGGCACAGTCTGATGACAAAAAAACCCCCACATGTTGAGACCTGGATGCAAAGTCAACTTTATATAGAGTATGTTTCCAACCCTTCCCTGATTACGGCCAAATTTGAGCAGCAGGTGCAAATGTCAGGGTTATAATGTTAAAATATGTGTAACTTACTCTCACAAGCGCACATGTGACCACAGGGCTGGAACAACACAGCTGCCTTTTTGTCAGAGCAGACTACACACTCCTCGATCTGTGGAGGGACAACAAAAAAGGTAATAAAAACGTTTGTTTTGAATGTACTTCTGGGTAAAAATAGATAGTAGTAATGCCTCTGATACCTTGGTTCTTGACTGGACCTGATCCTTGCAGATGAGACACTTCTTGACGCGAGGCGAGCAGAGTGAGCAGGTGGCGATGTGTCCACAGGGCCCGAACAGAGTGTCTCTCTTCATGTCTGAACACACCATACACTCCTCCAGCGACTCAATGTTGCTGTTCAGGGACGGGCTGCGGGTGCCGACCTGGCCGCTGGAACATCGAGAGTAAAAAACACAGTGTGTGAGAGCAGAGGAGATTACAAGCAATGACAGGCTGACAGAGAACAAAGAAAATTGGGGGAGGCTGAGAGAGACTAAAAAAACGCAACAGGAGGAGGAAAAGGCAAGAAAAGGAAACAAAGCCCTACATGAAACATTTTTAGCAAATAAAAGGAAATCAATGAGGTCGTCTGATGATTTTCCTGAGATGGTGTTCTCTTACTTTTTAAGCTTTTAGGTGTTGTTGCAGTCACTGTGTATCCATAAACATACTTAAACACATCATTCCTGTAAGTTCATTCTTTTCATCTCTGTGTGTAACATTGGGTTTCCTGCCAGTTTAAAGACTTTTCAGAAGCATTGTAATGTTAGTTTGATGGAGAGTTAAGTCCTATTTGGCCACATAAATGTGAAAAGCAAGCTTAATAAATAAAATATATGCATAAATCTAAATAAGTCTACGTGGATGTTCTGATATGACCAGACATCCACAAAAAAAGTGATGCATAAAAATGCCAATTTGCGGTTTTAGAGGAGTTTAATGCCAGACTCAAGAGACTCCAGGAAGCCACTGCTCCCAGTGAAAAATCAGTCCAGCAAACAATCCAAAAAAACAAAAATCAACGTTTTTGTACAGATGAAACAAACAAGATATAAAGTGTTAATTATTGAGCTTTAGAGGTGCTGGTAGGCAAATACTTTTTACCTTTGGACAGTGCAGACATTACATTTAATTAATTTGGCAGATGAGAGAATACACTTGCTTCCCCCTTCACGCTAAACTAAGCTATCTGTCTCCTGGCTCCAGGCTTTATACTTAACAGACAGACATGAGCGTGGTATTGATCTTCCCATCTAACTCTAGCCAAAATGTCAAACTATTCCTTTCAAGGGATCTTCACCTGCTCTTCTCTTTGTGGCATTTGGCCAGAGCTTTGCAGAGGCTGGGGTCGGGACACAGGTCTAGAGGGGACTGGCCTTTCTTGTTACGAATGGTTAGGTCCGCTCCGTTAGCTGCAAGGAAGCAGGCAATGGATGCTGCACTCTTCTTTTCTGCCCCCTGGGTGCCCAAGCCCATGATTAACTGCAGGGAGCCAGACAGAAACACAAAAACACATAAAACATCAGGCATTTGACTTTTGACAAGTGGCTTTGTTTTCAAGTTGAATCCAGTGGGAAACAAAGTCTCGTCTCCACCTTACACGCTGGCACTCAAACCATGAATATACAGAATAAAGAGTGAGAAGAGTAAGGAGTCCTGAGTTTAATATCATTCAGATGGTTTAAATTCAGATGAATTTTGTCAAAGTGCTATCAGATCACCACTAATTAGCCAATCAAAGACATGCCTTAGGAACTGTCAGGCAGTGTAACCCCCTCACCCCGACCGAAAATCTCATTAACTGCCCCGTCTCTTTCTCCTTTCTCCTCCCACCTCACACAATTCTACCCCAACTGAAAGTCTTTCTCTCTAGCAATTTGGGCCTTACACGTCTGATTGTCTTCAACCAGTAGCTTTTACATCTCTGCTGATGGAGTCACCGGGCTGGCTAATTC
>JAPMOB010015867.1:0-22282 GCA_029875015.1 Lepomis gibbosus | reverse complement strand
TCTCAACGGGGCGGCAATTATGTTAGGTAGCAGCTTTTATGACGCTTGCTCTTCCTCCAAGTTTCTCCACCTCCTCTTCGTCATTTCTTTTCAAATTCTCCCCTCCTTGTACTTTAAAAATAAATTTGTTCCACTCCCCTCCTTTATTTCCTTGCTTTTTCAGAAAGATGACTGAAAGATAAATCTATATTTTTGGAAGCTTTTTGTTGTTACTCCCTCTCTCTAACAAAAAAAGACTCATCATGCTCCTCTGTTCCTTTCACACTGAACCTACAGACGCTAAAGCAGCTGAAACACACAGTTCATCCCTCTCTGTCTCTGTGTAAACAATGGATGGACGGATGGAGGCCAGTGTTTGTCCTCTATGGACCTCTGAGTCACCACAACACTGCCTGGGATTGTGAGAGAGCCATAGAAACAACATCACTTTTATCTCTGTGTAGTTTATTGTTCTGTGTTTCTTTTTGTGTGTTAGAGCTTATGAGTGGGATGATGACAGCAACGTCAGGTGGGCAGTCGCTGTGGTCAGTACTATGTCGTCCTATCTGGACCGTCGCCTCAAGGGGGGAAAAAAACACAAACTTATCCTGCAAACCTGAAAATTTCCCAGTTGAAATTTATGACTGGTGCATAACGGTTCATGTCACCAACAGTGAACAAAAAACATGAGTGACTGTGACAAACCCTCAGCAGTGCAAGGGCAATTTGGCTGAAGACACTTGAAAACATTTTGTCCCTCCTCCAAGAGACTTTGTCAGTTCTATTTGACTGGTAGGTTAAAAGATGGCTGTTTTAATTAAGAGTGATATAAATAAATGTTACTCATTAACTGTTGGCTTTTGCAGATTACCAACTGTTACCTTTAAATGTTGTATATTTACCAAAGAAGGTTAAAGTCAAGGGCAACTGGCCTTGGTTGAAGATACTAAAAGACGTTTGGAAGTCCTTTTTTGAGGGACGAAACGTCTTCCAGTATCTTCCAGTTGCCCTTGACTTTAACCTTCTTTGGATAACTATGACCTGGATGACTGAGAATCTTCACACATATATTTACCCATGTTTTTTTATTTTTACATTTTTGGCATCTTTAGTGTTTTCTTAATAACTTTTTTTTGTAGAGAAGATGACTTGTTTACTTTAACTAGCTACTTAATAACATTGGTGACATATATTGATTATCAATTTAGAACAGGTTTTACTATATGATAGTATGTATTATCTTGATTATATACTGACAAATGTAATGTTATGTTGAATTTTAGTTAATGGTTTACCATCGTTGGGTGCAGTGGGTCATGCCATTATTGTGCCTCTTCAGGGTTGATGTTTTTGCTCAGAGTTCACAAGTAGGAACTCTGACTTGATGTTCCTTTGTTCTTTTTCTGGTTGGAGGTTTGAAATGTTCAAGTTTCGAATTGTCTGGAACGGAGCGTTTCTACAGCTGAAACTAAAAACAAAACTTATATTTGTAGATAAGTGTAGAGTCCAGTTTCCTCAACTTAAAGGACACACAGGCTGAGAAACACTAAAAGGAGACAGAAAAAAGCATTTCAATTTGTTTTTTGGATCTTTCACAATGAAAGCATAGAAAGGTGGTTATAATTAGTTCAATTGTTCAACATATCACGCTTCATTTCACAAACGTTTGCAGCCATCTTGCCTTCGTCAGTGTGGTATCTGAAGTTGTTTTCAGTTTCTTGACATGCAATCCATCACTTAATTACTTTCAAATCACTACTAAAACTTTTAATCCAAAATGTTTTGAAATGTCACGACAAAGAGCTTAATATTTATGTGCAGTTTGATGAATTTAGTACACCTATGTTATCTTGCCTTATTTATGGTAGTTTAAAGTATACGCATACACAGAATGTTTGCTCATGAAAACAGGATTTAACTTATGAAGGAGTCATTAATCCATTGGTTGAAGTATCAATGAACCTTGAATGTAGTTTCCAATAATTGCACTAACCTGCACACCTGCTGCTAATAACATTAAAGTGCTGACCACAGGTACAACAGTTTACTGTGAGAGAGTAAAATCCAATCCAGTAATGTTTCTTTTGGTTAAAAGACGTCTGGTTGAAACCAATCGAAAGTAAAATGTTCTTCTCCATGTTAACTGTTTTGTACAGGTTAAAAGAACATTGCCTAAATACTATGTTTGGGGTTGGTCTAAGACGAACCGTGAAATGAAGTTGAAAGTGGCCCAGTGTTTCTTCTCTTTTAACCACATTTTTCAAAGACCAAGGAATAACTTGCATAGATAGAGAGAAGCAGCCCAGTGCTTTATCAATAACAAAGCAAAACAGCAATAAAGGTGGCAGGAAAGGACAGTCAACAATAATACTACAGTACTATAATAAGACCTCAAACTATCATATTATCATGCAGAACTGATTGTTATTCTTCCAAAACTGGATCAAATTGGTTAGTTAACTTTTTTTTAGATGACTAGATTGACATAATTTTGTTTAACTGCTTTTTTGGCATGGGAAACACTGTCAAAGCAAGTGTGAAAGAAAAAAGCAATAGCAATGACTATATTTTAATAAAAATGTGAAAATATGAATAAACCAAAGAAATGAAAAAGAAATCAAAGTACAACTGCAGACAGAATCAGCTTTAGCAGTGATGGGGGATGGGAGAGAGGAGATTTAGAGGGAGCTGATGAGGATTTGGGAAGGGATAGAAACTGAAACTAGTAGCTAAAGAGGTCAATGGAGGGGGGTGTAAATACTGGAGTACTTTTTGACAAGGAGCCAAATAGGACTTAGTGAGTGTGTGTTTGATCCTATTGGGATCATCTCCATTTCAAGTCTATTTTTTTAAAAGTTCCAATTCAGTTATATTTTGCGTGAGATGTGTCATCAATATGGACATTTTTTACAGTGAGGATGTTTTTATGTAGCCCCTCCACAGCTGCACTTTATCCATGGCAAAGTATGTACAAACAAACTCTTTAATCCTTTAAGGCAGCGTGTTGAACAGGTCAAACAATCATTATGTCAACATGTTGAACGGAATTCCACTGTAAAAAAGAGAGAAATTTCAATGCAACAATCTTTAATTAAATAGATTTTCCAGCTCCTAAATGTCACTTCTCTTCACTACAAATTAGAGTAAATAGTATTTCACATCGTCACAGTTAACAATTTTTACTCTTAAGTTAAAGTAACTCAAATCTCTATGCTGTATCTACTAGAAATTCCCGGATTAGAAATTAGGTTGGGTTCAAATTTTTTGTTTTATTTATTTTATTTATAGTGTTAAATTTAATCCTTGATTACAACATACATATTTAGTTGTGTTGCTAACATTCCCAATCAGCCAAGGAGCAATTCTCCTCTATAGAGAGCGTGAATATATGTTAGTCAATGGCGAGACACACAACGCCTTTTTTGATCCCATTTGAATTGTGCCCTCAATTACATGTTTGTCCATTTAAAATATAAATTTAGTTGTAGTTTATTGTAAAAAGTATTACTTAATTAAATTAAAAAAATTACGCAAATGTGACGTTATAACTTTTTCTCTAAATGACTGAAGCTAACATCACTGAAGCTAATTTTACTCGAGCAAACTTTATTGAAGCTAACGTCTAAGAGCTTCCATGTGAAGATGATGCAATGAAAGCACTAGGAGTCGTTGAATTAAACATATCAGGTGAGACGCATTTGTGTGTGGAACATAGCTAAGCTACCTAGCTAGTAGCAACCAAACAATGAGCGTTAGCTTTACATTACGGGACTAACGACGTATACGAGACGAGAGATGTAGTTCATTAAGCGTTTTCACACAAAATTAAATGTTATTTACTGTTTTATAACAAAATTATATTTTAAATTAACAAACGTGTAATTCAGGGCACATTTCAAACGGGATTAAAAAAATAAATTGTCTCTCGCCGTTTACTGGAATAAGGTCCCATGGGGCAGAAGCAGAAGGGACTACCTTCTTCTTCTGCCCCATGGGACCTACCTTCCTTGCCTGTTTGTTGGTGCGCATTGTTTTGATTTTGATTAAAGAGAAGACCATGTCAGAAATCTCATCTGAGACAAATCAGCCTCCAGTTAACTTCTGATGGTTAGCTAGCTTGAGTGGAACTACAGTCATAAAGGGGCAGCGTCAGACTGTCATCTCCAACTAAATCTCAGCTATTGCCAAGCTCAAATGGTAGCAGGTTGGTTATTTACAAACATCACATGGCCTAAAGATACCTGGTGATTCAATCAGATGTCCAGATAAGCAATATCTGTTGGCAAGTTTATTTTTTTCAGCTGTTCCAAACAGTAAACTTCATAACTCCAGTATCTTTTGGGTTTTTTGTTATATATTTGGTATATACCGTAAAATATATTTTATTCTTTCTTATTGTGCTTTTTAAAATTCCTACAAAGGTCTACCAACCCACTGGTTTTTGGTGAGGAATTCAGGGACCGGTGGATTTGGTTTGGAGAGTTTAACGGCCAAATGTCTCTGCCAGGCTCATTCTGAAAATCTTCTAAAACCTTTCACCCCTGGCTGTGAAGATTAGACTGGCATTTTCTAGTCCGGCTTAAGTACTGTTTCTTTGTGATGTTCAGTTTTCTGTCCTGTGAGACTCAGACTCTGAGATTTATTTTTACTGGAAGACAACTGTTCAGTGTACAGCTCTGGCCAGAAGCTGAAGAAAGGGTTGTGAGGGATTTATTGTCTGTATATGAGAAATATTATCTGCCTGTCTCTCTCTCCCTGTCCAGCCACATGGAGCTGGACCAGTTTAAAGTAATTTGAACTGAATTACCTCCAGTGGGGGGTTCACAATGAAGTCTGAGGGTTTACAGTAAAGCCCTGCTGTAATATTAACTTAATATTAACACATAGAAGAGAGACTTCCTTTAGCTTCTCTCCTCCAACCAAAGTCAATCTGCTGTTGGCTCAAATGGCTGGCTAGGTTTGTACTGTTCTTCAAAGTTAATGATGGTTGTCGTCTTTCAAGATGATCCTCATGTCAGAGTAGACATAAATTCCTGTCCTGTCCT
The DNA here is from genome assembly GCA_029875015.1 of Lepomis gibbosus. Taxonomy (NCBI): domain Eukaryota; kingdom Metazoa; phylum Chordata; class Actinopteri; order Centrarchiformes; family Centrarchidae; genus Lepomis; species Lepomis gibbosus. Next base: position 17,258 of record JAPMOB010015867.1, on the reverse strand, counting down.
TGGCAAGAGACAAGTCAGACATGTTGAACCCAGACCTTTTAAAGCTTGTGCAGAGGTGATTGGGCAGGAGCATAGGCTGTGTAGAAGAAGTGGACGTAGCCACCGTGACGTCACCTGTTGGTTTGTGCTCTACAGGTTGAAGGCTCAATTATGGCATTTTGTCTGTCGCTATCTTAGTTTTTGGAAACAGAAGTGACCATTTTCGGTGAGATGGTGATGCTGGCTAGCTTGGGTACCTCATTCACGTGGTTATTCATGTTAACTGTTATATAATGATGGACAACAGGCACTTCACTACAAAGAGTTAAATTCAAAATTTGGCAAGCCAGTATTTTATTGTTCCAAAAGAGAGTTTTAAAAATACCGTCAGTCAGAAAATGTTTGTCCTCAAAACTCTTGTTTGTGAAGCTGCATTGATTAAGCCGTTGGCAAGAGGATTGTGTGTGTGTTTGACTGATTAGTACTGCCAGTATTCAGCTGAGAGAAATCTCCAATGAGCCAAAACCTCTGATGAATGCTGATTTTTCTACAAGATGAATAAAACAATGTAAATCTTCTTAGTTCTTTATTTTTATAGCCCCACCGATACAGTATACAGGCCAATCACCCTTCTTGATATAGATCCCTTTGATTTTAGATTTTTTCTTTCTAATCATCCAAAGAACTGGCCTATCTGACTGACAGGTAGGTAGCTGAGTTTCCCAACGAGTCAGTCAGAACTGAAGAAGCCTCTTGGATGAAAGACGAAAACTCTTCGAGTATCTTCCCCCAAGTCCAGTTGTCCTTGATTTTAACCTTCTTTAGATAACTATGACCTAGTTGACTGAGAATCTTCACATTCATATATTTACTAATGTTTTCACATTTTTTTGGCATCTTTACTGTTTTCTTAATAACTTTTTTGTAGAGAAGATATTGACATCAATTTAGAACAGGTTTTACTATATGATAGTATGTATTATCTGGATTATATACTGACAAATGTAATGTTATGTTGTCTTTTATTTCATGGTTTACCATCATTGGGTGCAATGGGTCATGCCATTGTTGTCTCTTCAGGGTTCAGGGTTGATGTTTGGATGGATGGATTGACCTGGATGACTGAGAACCTTCACAGAAGGAATAAGAGAATAAGCACTTAAAAATAATCAGTTTGATTTAATTATTTTTATTTTTTTTGTTGAAATGTAATCATACTTTAAATATGTTAAATAATAGGTGTCTCTATAAGGCATTGCCCAATAGGCATAACGGTAAAAGAAATGCAATCCAACTTTATTTCTAAAGCACATTTAAAAGAATATTTGTATTTGTCTCTCTCTGGAATACACTTTGATACATTCAGCCTTAAGTCTCGGACATCAAATTGTACAGGTGTGAAAACAGTGTTCGTGTGTGTGTGTGTGACCTGCCCTGACTTTTAGTGTGTGGCTATCCCAGCTGCTGGCTGCTAAGTGGCCTCAGTGAATTGTTGGATCTTGTAAATCAGTGTGGAAGAGGAGGAAGAGGCCCAGCTGTGGATTATTCCCAGAGAGTCAAGCCTCGCCCCTCCAGCCTGCAGCCGTCATTTCTTCTACATGTGTTCGGTTTTGTCTCTGGATGATGGATTTTATTGGCCTGAGGGCCTGAGCGAAAATCACAGCCAAAGATGCAGCATGAGGGAGACGGTCAACACCTGCAATAAGCCTTTAATATGTTGACATTCTTGTTCGGATTGGAGTTTGGGTGTAGATGATGGTGCTCGTCCAAACCCCACCATGTGTCAGTTATGTTTTCAAATGGAGGACACTGTGGTTATAGGAGAACATTTGTCGAGGAACACCCTCCTGATCAGTCTGTGTTGGGTGAATTGAAGGACTTTTATTTTTTGATGAACTCTTAATTTAAATATATATATCTTTATCAGTATCCACCTTCAGCCAACCTGCCTCACCGACCTTTCCTTGATCTATTTGAGGCTACTCTTCTCATCTATTATGAGAGAGATGTGAGGATGTGTGGCATTACAGCCACAAAATATTTGACAGTCCAGTTTAGAGCTGCAACAATTAGCTGTATTAATCGATATGTCGACCGACAGAAAACAGTAACATCAGTTATCATCAATCAATTATCTTTGTTTTTTCAAGAAAAATTGCCAGAAATGTGCTGGTTCCAGCTTCTTAATATTTAATTTATTAGATTTGTTAAGAAGCTTGTTTGTTGCTTTTCTTCGCCATTTATGATAGTAAATGAAAGATCTTTGGGTTTACGGTTGTTGGTTGCACGAAAGAAGCAGAAATTCCAAAATAGGTTGTTTGTCAGTGCCTCCACAAAACAACACACATGAGCGTTTCCCCTACTTGTCCAGCATCATGCGTACTGGAACTTAACTACGTTACTTCATAAGCCATGGGATGTTAAACACGTGGTTATGGTTGTGAAATGGTTGCAGTTTGGTTAGGTTTAGGAAAATATTGTGGTTTGGGTAAAAGTAAGTACGCGATGGAAGTCACGTAAATCACGTGACATAAGTCAATATTAACGCTATTTAACATAAAACTCTAAATAATTCAACATTTACTTGGTTTTATATGGTACCTCCTTATGCAGACCCCCTCTTTCTTTATAATACATCGCCCAACTTCCTCCTTTGGTACTTGAGGTCGCAGCTACCAAAAAACCTAAAAAAGGGTTGTAATAAGTTGACTGAACAAACAACCTCTATGAGCGTTCTGGTGAGGACAGGCTTGTGTTTAAAACAAAGACCTGTGCAAAAAACATGGACAAGGAATGTGGAAATGTTTGCAGCATAAAGAATAAATGCAGTGTTCAAAAATGATGATCCAAAGATTTGATGAGCAGTGTTTAAATTGTGTCTGGAGTGTAGAGACTCCCTTTATCTCTTTTTCTCTCTCAGCTTTCGTTCGAGGCTTTGACCACAAACTGCTGCTGTATGTTTAATCAGACACGGAGAGAAATGGCCTTAAATGGGCGTAGTTTACCAGCTTTGTTTTGATCGGAAAGCTTATGCCCCCGGCATCTCACTCTCTCACACACACTCTGTCAACCTACTGCATGGCAGTCTAATCGGCCTCCTTCCTGGAAGAGTGTGTGTGGCCTGCTGATTGAGGAGGCCGGCTGCCCGTTCCCTGTGTTAACAGTTTCTACAGAGCTGTTTACTTTCTAGAACAGTCTCTCTCCCTCTGATCCCTCTTTTGCTGCGACGATAAAGACTGAAGAGTTGGCCCTGTATGTTGGGATCACTTGTCCTTTTTTCTACCTGTAACCATATTGTCATCTTCATTTGTACTTTAACAGCCTGAACTGAGAGTAAGAGACAATGAGTAGGAAATAAACATGGTCCTGTAGCTCTGTTGGCCTTCATCTGCTAAAGTTCTGGTGTTCAACTCAGAGATATCGGTGCCAAACATGTAAATTAGGATTTCAATCAGTGTTTACGCAAGTAAAAGTTGTAATACCACCGTATGCAAATGCTGCATTTACAATCTTCTAACATAAAAATGCAGCACGAAAATTTACTTAGTAAATAGTGTTCATTATTCAAAATGACCCCACTCAGTGTTGTAAATTCTATATAATACTATTGTAATACTACAAATACCTCAAAATTGTACGGTTATGGATGTTTCAGAGACTGAAAAAGACCTTCACAGCATTTAGAACACATACAATCCCAACACCCAATCTCAAGGTTACTTACTGTCTAGGGATCGTTATCCTTCCTAGATCTACAGAGATTCCCTAGGTGTCCAAATAAGAGTACCGTTCACCAATCTATACATATGTAAAGATTCTATTGGTTTAAATCAAGATACAACGCTTACCGAAGTTAACCTAAAGCCACATGCAACATTTTCTAAAGAGAGACGGTCTGGCTGTGTGTAATCAAACAAAATAAAGACAATCTTGACCTTGGGTTTCCCAACAAATGGATAATAGTGCATCATTATCAAGACAGCTGCGTCAGTCAGTCGACCGAACAGACACTGACCTACTGCTTTGGAGAGTCACTGACTCTCACCATAACCTGACTTGGGAAAACCTGTGTCGTAGTACCCCTAAAATTCCTTCACAAGTACAGTATATTGTTATCTGTTATATTCCACCACTAAGCACCTCTGTGTTGACCCTTAGTCACTTTTTTTGAAACTACTCAGTCGCCTGTAGCATGTGCCAAAGGTGTTGGAGGCCTGCAACTGAGGACACAGGAACACAAGGGATAGGACCTAGACGTTGAGGCAAAACCGGCACAGTTTTATACCAAAACGGGTATCAGCTTCCAACAAGGTTAGGCAGACAAAGGTGAAAATCACGCATTTGCTGGCAAACAAATCCAAAAAGGGACCAGGCAATAGTCAAAGTTCAACTAATCCAAAAGGCAGGACAGAAAAATCCCAAAACACAAGAGAACACGAGGAAGGGCTGGAATACTTGACAAAATGACGAAGACGATCTTGCAATAGACAAGGGAAGTACACAGACTTAAATACACAAGATAACTAGACACAGGTGAAACTAATTATGGCAGGACAGAAAATCAAATAGACAGGAAAACACACAAAGACAGGAAGTAAATACACAAGACACATGAAGAAGAGTCTTTTCTCAATAAAACAGAAAATAATACAATCAATTCCCAAAACCATGAAATGGGATTTTGCTATAATAATTTAGTGCATAATGTCACAAAACAGTAACCAGAGCCAAATTGATTTACCAAAGGATACAATACATTGATACACACATGGATATCAAAAGATAAAAAGCAGCAGTCCGCGCAGTGGAGAAGCCAGAACCAGGGAATGTTATTTTACTTATATAAATCAGTTAATTATCATAATTGTTGCCGGTTTATTTCATGTCTGTTTTTGTGAGTTCTTGAAGAATAGAATACAGAAACGCATCAGACTCTATGTGCAAGGTGTCTGTGTGTAACTATTTTTATAGGATGGTGGATTTTAATCCTGCAGGTACTTTGCGTTGAAATAGCTGTAGTAACTTTCTTTGCCTGTAGGTGGTGACATGGCTACACCTGCAGTTGTACACTGCAGTTGAGTTTCCTTTCTTATAGGTGGTGCAGGATGGGAGGTGTAGTTAGAAAATAGGCAGCCTGTGAAATATTAATTAGTCCCATAAGGTGCCTAACATAAAAAAACTGCTAGCTTGTGAAATAACAGACCTATTTTAATCCCATTTTAAATACTGACACGCTAATGCATGATGCAGGCTGGTTTAACACTCCTGGTGATGTGTTGCTTAGCTTCCAGGTCGACTGAAACAACTGAAATACAGTGCTGTGGGTGTGAACACTGTCTGACTCAACAGCAGAGCTTAAAAGCAGGCTGCTGTTTCATTTAGAAAGCTGACGTTTTGACACTTACTGAGCTCGACAAGGTTTCTTCAGGGGAATCTAAAAATATTACTCACCTGTCTATCCAATTCTTTATTGTTTTAGTTTATATCTTTTATACCTCACACTCCCTCCCTTCTGTGTAATCTGACAGTGTTTTTCATATTGTATTGGTATTTAATTAGTTGGTTGGTCCATTCATAGGTTGGACATTTTGATCCAAAAATGGATCAAAATGCGCCACCATAAGGCCAACGTTTTCAAATAAAGGGAGAGACCAGAAGAGCGCACTTCAGATTAATCTTACAGCCAACTTGTCATTTACCAGGCTTTAAGTACGATAACTGACTGGCATAAAAATACTTATACTGCATATGTGAAGAAAAGTGGTACAAAGTCTGACAAATGTTCTCAACTGATGTCACTTGAGTGGGGTGGGACTAAAGAGCTTGAATTATGGGTAATGTAGGCACCAAGCATTGACAAGGAAGAAGAATGTGTGGAATATCGATAATAAATTACACCAGAAAATAGAGTGCATTTAACGGTATACGTTTCATGGTGATTTAATGTAGGGCTGCACGACATCGGAGAAAAAAAGAGCAGCCATACAGCAGCCCCCTGATTTACAAAAGTTCCTTTTCTTTTTGCAACCAAATCCACTGTTTTCTCTTGTTCCTCGCTTATTTTCAAGTTGTTAATGACAACTAAAGGGGGCGGAGCCTGCTTTGGTCGTTTGATAAACTGATCAAGAACAATATTGTGATTGGTGGTTCGCTGGGAGCCTGCTTGTTAATCACTAGCAAAAATCTCTTTGTATCCAGGAACCCATTGGAGTACATTATTCCATCAGTCATACTTCTCTTGTATGTTAGTCAAGAAAAATGAGAACCGTGCAAGTTTTCCTTTTTGTATCGATCAGTCGAGGTGGTTTCATTGAACTTAATCGGCTTAACTTAACTGACATTACACGTCCTGCGATGTGACTATTGCACAAGGGCACATTATGATGGCAATGCTGAAACCATGTGAGAAGATATGTGGTCCAGAAAGTTTGTATTTTGTTGCTGTGTCTTAAAGCAATGTAACTTTGTTAGTACAGTACAGTACAATATAAATATAAAGACATTGATTACCTGCAATCATTTGTTGAAGGAGCCGTTACCTTCCAGGGGTGCTGGGGGAGGTGACGGAGGGCATGGCAAATGCTTACTTAAACGCACCCTGTGACTCAGACCGCCACCACCTTGACATTAGCTTTGCTCATATGGGCTTCCTGTAGCTGTGAAAAAATGACACCTACAGCAATAAAGGTGATAGTGATAAACAAAGCCTGCAGTTTACAGGTACTGGTGTGTCTGGGTTTTATTTGAAAACCAAGCTGTGATGAACGAGGTGTTTTCACACGGACCTGTCGTCCTCGCCCTCGTTTCTCTCCCTCTCGAGCCTCTCCTCTCCATCGATCTCAGACTCTCCTGTTAGGCCTGTCAGACAGGGATCACCCTCCTTGTGATTTAGTGGCGGCTCCGTGAAGCTCTGGGATCACAGCTTCCGGTTTCTATGCTCAGCTCTGTGATGAACGGCACAGAGAAAATGCCCTGGAAGGCTCATGGACCCCGCCGAGCTGTCTCTTTATTTTCATCTCCCTCTTCTCTTTATCGCTTATCATTATCCATCTGTTTCCTCCACGTCATCTTCCTCTTGCCTGGCTTAATTTTCACCGTAATTAAATTCAGATTGCTCCATCTCTGTCTCGGTGTTTGTTTCTCTCTCCCAGAATATCATGTTTTAGTAGTGGAAGCCTCCCTCCACTTGACGTGATCTCCAGGTGTAAAAATGTGCTATAATCCACTGAAATTCATGCAGCCACCCCCCACCAATGAAATGTTCACTTCTGCTGAGGCTGCTCTCTGTCTCCTCATATCATATGTTTGTTGGATGACGGCTGAGGCTTAGGGATTTACAGAAGATATCAGGTGATTTATGGAAGGGAGCGCCGCGGCTTACAGGCTCTGCAAGAAGAGCAGGGTGTATAAAATATAGTTTGTTCTTAAAGAAAACCAATGCTTGCTTTTTAATGAGTTTAACAGGCAGTTATTGTGAAATGGATTGAAATGAAAGCGCAGCATAAGTTTTTAGGAGGAGAGACTGTAACTGAGGATGTGTTGAATTGATTTTTGGAAAGGTGTCAGTGAGGATTTAAGGTTTTACACTTCATTTCATAGTATTTTAAATTCCTTTTTGGGGGGGTCAGCTGTTGTTGAGAGGCAGTAGTGCAGCTCTGATTTGGGTTTAGTGGCAGGATGTGGCAGTAGTTGTTGTTGCATGATTCAGACCAATGTACCGTCTGACACACACAGCTACCAGAGTAAGAGCATGGTGAGTGGGAGCCCTGAAGGGAAACAAATATATATTTGTTGTTACCATGTATGAGCTCATCTAGTGCTCCCTCTCTGCATTTTAAACCAATCGACATGCAAAATGAAAGTATTTATTTCTCTCATGGAGAAAAAAATCAGACAAATGAAAGTTATTTACAAAAATGATATAGACTAGATGGGTGGATAAATAAAAAGTGACAGAAATAAAACTATTTTATGGTACAGTGCTGAGGAGTGTCACTGTCTTAGACCTAGAGCACACAAGAGGATTGTCAAACCAATTTTAAAAATGCGGGATACCCCAGATATAATAAGATTAAACGCTCTTTAACATTTTAATCGTAAGAACATGACATGTCTTTTGTGTCACGGCGGCTCCATTTACAGAAAAAAAACAAAACAACAAGACTGGGTGCCGACTTGTTGGTCTCACATGTCAAAGTCACCCACTCTCACCATCCTCCCTGACCGTTTTCAAAACTGTCATTGCTTGTTCCTGACAGACAGTTCTTACAAGAGGTCATATAAATCAAAGCAGAGGATGTTTTTCAGGCTTCCAAACAAACACTACTCTGAGATAAACGAGTGTCTTCAGCAGTACTGGACAGTAAATGTGAACAGATGACAGTAGAGCGTCCTGGCTCATAATCTCTCTCAGTAGCTTCTTGCTTACAAAGTACAGTAGCACTGGGTGGCATCATCACCAGGCAGCACAGTGGGACCTTTTCCACTTTTAGCATGATGACTCAGAAATCTGGATATCCTAATTAAAACCCAAATTATAAACTGTGATAAAATCTAAAAAAACAAAACATGTTTCTTTTGCTCTAAAACAGACATTATGTTGCATCTCATCACCTAAATATTGCACTGAATTATTATATTTTGTATTATATGTTTTGTGGGTTAAAGGCAGTGATTTGAAATAACAGTGTGCAGTGGTTTAGTTCCGCCGCGGTTCCATCTGCCCTCCTTTCTTTGTGCATGAAACGTTTCTCTTTTGACTCATACATATTCCTCTTACTCTTTCTCTTTCCTCCATCCCCCTCTCTCTCCACATGTGGTAATACTATTAAAATGTCTGTCAATGATTAATTCCTCTAGCCTGGATCAGGAGAGAGAGACTGAGCAGAGCTGCGCTGTTAACTCAGTATCAGTGACAGCATGATGTTGTTTTAGTTCATGTAACATTTTTAGGAGTTTGGCTCATGCATGAATGCGGCTGTTTAATGATGATTATTATGACATCCTGTATAGTAATATCACTCAGCAGTGTATACCAGTGGTTGTCCTGATTGCCCCTTAAAATATAGCAATTACTCAATCACATATATTAGATATAATAATAATAAAGGTAGCGAACCTGTATTGCTGGTTATGGCCTACTCAAAACACGAGTACAAAGAGGGATTGTCCTCCTCAGATTGTTTTACTTGAAGAGGTGAAAGTATCCAGAATTTCATAAAACAAAGCAGAAACTTTACTGACTTACAGTAAAGTCAGAAAAATAAATAGAAATTTAAAATTTTCTTTCTTTTTTATTCAATTTGTGACCCCTCGAATATATATCTAGGAACTCATATGGGTCCCGACCTTCATGTTGGGAACCACTTGTGTACATGCTAGAGTTAGCCAGTGATATGACATAACACAGCATAATTCTCAAGTACTTTTTCTTTACTTGAGTATTTCCAATTTATGCTACTTTTTAATACTTGTTACTCCACATGTATCTGAAAGCTACTCACATATGAAATCCAATACATTGTTATCCAGTATGTTTAACAGAATATGTAGCACTTCAGCAACATTAAATAGCGTAGTTGTTTACAACAACTGTAATATATTCTATTAATATTATATATAATAATATAACACTCTGAAAGACGTCTCCCTGCGTAATGAATTTTTTTAAAATTAGTATAAGGACATTCTGTTGATCATTTTAAATGCAGGAGTTTTGGCTGTAGAAAAGTATTTTAAAACTGTAGTATTACTATTACTCAAGTAAATGATCTGAATAAATCTCCCTCTGCTGGATTGCTGGATTGGAAGCTAGCTGTTTCCAACTGTTTCCTGTCTTTGTGCTAAACTAGGCTAACCGTGTCCTGACTCCAGCTCCATATAGATGATTGACAGAGTGAAAGCTCCCTCTCTGAAAGAAAAGAAGGATATTTCCCAAAGTTTTGGAACTATATCTTAAAAATGCTGTCTTGGAATTGGAGTCACAACACCATTATTGAGATGATAGTTTCAGGAACAACATGATCAGGTTGTATATGTGTTTGAGAAGTCACATGACCTGACAGATAATTATTCACAGAGCAGATTGAACCACTTTAACAAACTGAATTCTCTTGAGTGATGCTTTCATGTAGTTTGACTGCACTCAGAGCGAAGCAGCCTGCAGCTTTTCACGTACATTCACTGTCACTGTCTCTCTGTCTGTCTTTCTCTCCCTCCAATCCCATAAGCCCCGTCAGGCACGCTGGCACACATACAGCTGAGCACAGCTTGACTTATCAAACTTGGAGTGCTGTCCATGAAGAGTCAGCACTCCTCTGTGTAACAGCTAGAGTCCAATGAGTGCACTGATGTTCTGTCTGACTCCACTAAATCAATACACAATAGGATTCTGAGGAGACCATCTGCCTCATTTTCACACAGGAAAACCCCTGCAGAGATACTTCTGCATCCCCCGATACTTGTCGTTTTTCTTTCAGAACAACAGATCGCTGAAAATAAATAGCAACTTCATTGGGAGCTTAATGAAATCTTAAGTAAAAAGGGTAAAAGTATGGTTGTACTACCTTAATTATTAAATGTCATCAGAAAAGTCTTGTTGCACATGCTCCGGGACAACAGGGCCTCAGCTCAATTTCAAAACAAAAACTATCTTTGACTTAATATATCATGTGGAACATTGTCATTTTTCCTAATTTGCAGACGGTCAGTGCCAGCTATAAAGGAGAAGCTGCTACCTGAATGTTTTGCATATTGCTTTGCCAACCAGGTGCAGAGGGCTGCTCAGCTGCCCGGTAGCTTTCCAAGACTAGCAGGCTGAGGCGGCCAAGACACAGCAGAAGACAGAAAAAAACAGGGTCGGCATTTGATCTGGTTTGATGCCGAGCTATTAAAATACACCCTCGTTGGCCTCGATCAGTTCAGGACATCTCTACGAATTTGCAACAGCAAAAATGTTTAGTAAGAAAGGTAAAGTGTTTTCTGCGAGAGATGTGCTGTAACTCCCTTTGTGGGTCAAACACCATCCACCCCAACCTCCTTCAGGCCGTTTATGTCCACTAAACAAGCGTAGCCCCCGCCTGCTCCACTAATGATGTTGCCAACCCATTCAGCAGTTAAGGTTTCTGCTAAACATATATGTCAGAAACAAATTAGTAGTATGAACATGTCATTTCTAGGAGACAGGAGGTTGTTTAGTTTGTTGTGTGGAGCACATGGGCGCCAGTTTGCCCTCCAGTTTGTTGACGAGACTGAATCTGCATGATTTAGCTTATGCTGTCTCTTGGAAAGGAAACATGGCCCTGATTTGATTTTGCCTCTTTGCGCACCCAGACAGCTGATCCCCTTCATGTCTGCCTGTCGTAATGTCTGTCCGTCTCTGCTGTAAGAAAGATCAGATTATTCTTACTTGATGATTGACTAGATGAAACTTGAATATACTGAAATTTAACATTTACTTTTTAATCGTCCTTCAAACGGGAAAATTAATCCTAGCATGCTGATGTTTGATCTCATGCTAAATGTATTTACAGACCTTGTATACAAAAGAAAAATCTTGTTTCTACGCCTGTTATTTTGTGCCTGTGGGGTGATAATTTTCTCTCCCTGCAGACTAAAGAGTGTAGAGAAACTGGGAATTAGTGTTCAGTGCTTTCCTGAGGCCTCAGGTGAACAAAAACACGCACCGGAGGACAGATGAAATGCTGCTGCGTGTCTGGTTTTAACATTTTATGTGTGTACAGTCACGTACACACAAGTTCAAATGCACCTGGATGCGTGCATGTGTGCATGCATGTGCAGCTGTGTGTGTGTTTGATGGTCTTTTGTATTGTGTAGAGCCTTTGAAGGCTCCCTCTTTCCCTCTCAGTGGATTCAGCTGCAGGCAGCTCGTTTCAGATCTGCACTTTCACCAAAAACTGTATGCATTTTAAAAGTGAACCCTTGAAATGTGAACCCTGTCCTCACAGAATGATCAAATTGCTGTTGTGCATTATTTATATAATGTTAAATGTGACAGAAAAACAAATTTGTTTGGAAATGAGCAGTTAGCATGATCAGTGATTGTCACCATGGCTGAAAAGAGAAAGAAAAGAGTGTCATCGGCAGAAAGTCAAACTTCATTGACTGAAAATCCCAGAGTAGGTCCTTTTTTTGTAGGTGCACAACTTGTTAGCATTTTGGTTATCTGGCTCTTCTATTGGTAGCATGATGACACGGCAGCTGTGTTTTCCCCTGTTACAGCAAATAAAACAAACACTGGATTGCTGGATTGGAAGCTAGCTGTTTCCACCTGTTTCCAGTCATTATGCTAAGCTAGGCTAACCATGTCCTGACTCCAGCTCCATATACTGTATATGATTGACAGAGTGAAAGCTCCCTCTCAGAAAGAAAAGAAGGATATTTTCCAAAGTGTTGGGACTATGTCTTAAAAATGCTGTCTTGGAAATGGAGTCACAACATTATTATTGAGATGATAGTTTCATCTCAATAATATTTGTTGTTAAAGAAGCCACCTTTGATTGTTAGTTTGAGAGAAGACTTTGTACACCCAACGAGCAACTCTGATGTCCTCCCTCAGATTTTTTGCAGTGCAGGGTTTTAGACCCCATTAAGAGGCTAAAATGTATTTGTATGTACTGTGAGGGGGTCTTGCTTACAGTATGTTAATAAGACATTTCCCCACAGTGTCCACAGAAAGATGATGCAATGCAGTTGTGATCCTCGTAGCTTTGTCTGCAGCTCTGTTTGATGTTAAAGGGATTGTTCAGGTGTCCTGCCAAAGGCTCAGTGACTGTTGGGGTGGGGGGGGGGGTCGGCCTCTTTCTGCCTCGTCCTCCCTCCCTTTTTTCACCCTCCTCATCCTTCTCCATTAGTCTGTCATGTCCTGGTATTAAACGGGGATTTGGATGGCAGGAGTGTGTCTGCGGCGCAAGATTTGGCTGTACATGCCCGGTCGCAGCAGGGGTGAAAGCTTCGACTCTGAGCCCCGGAGGACAGCAGACCGAGAGGAGCTTTATTAAAAGACTGCTACACCCTATCACTCCTCACAGCTGACATGACGGCAAAATACATATTAAGAAACACATTATTCTCTCTGTGGTCATTGTCAGGCATGGAATAAAAGTGTGATGATAGCAGGCAGAAGCTAAAAGCTACGTTTTGAACCTGGGTTTACTGCTCGCCAGAAAATACAAATCTGGGCTTATGTGTGTAGGTAGTAGTAGGATTTTATTTTGGTTCTTAGTAACAATTTTTAAATAATTTAAATAATTTCTCCAACGTGAATGCACATAGAAATAAAGTAATAACAATAAGGCATTAAATTGTAAAGGTTCAGGATGAAGCTTCAGCTTATTGTACCTAAGCTTTTTTACATTATATTTTCTAATATCCAACTCCTTAACTATTAGATTTAGATTATACAGTAACATATAATAAATATAGTAACATAAATAAAACATAATTGTTTACTGCCTTATTTTTAAACACTTTTTTAAATTAACAGTGAGTTACACATTCTTAATTCCTTCTCACAACTATTCCACAAGTTTTAACAGATATGCATGTATTTAAATGGGATAGGGCAGGACGCAACATTGTTACTTTGAATGCTCATATCTCAATTTCAAATAACTTTATGACTCTCGGCCTTTACGCAGTACGTAGTCCTAGCATAAGTTCGATGTGAGTCTACTGATGGCTAAATCCTCCTTTCTTGTGTAGTGTTCCTGGCCATGAAGTCTTTGCTTAAGGCCATACATTTTTCAAAATCAAAATAAGCCACTTTACTCGGATCCTCCGACATAAACTCTTTCTGATCTCCAGTTCTTCGTCGACTACATTATTGCCCTTCTTTGGCGGCATTCCATTTTTTGGTGTCTTGAGCAGAAACTGTTATGTCCTACCCAGAAGCTTTGTTTTCAAACATCCAACATCACTAGCAATTAGTGTCAGTGATTGTCAAACATTGTCAAAGAGTAAAATTGGATATTATGTTATTTGAATCATTTGCCTTTGTGAAGTAAGAGCAGAAAAACACAGTTTTTGTCTCTGTGCAGTCAGACCTGGACCTGACGTCGTGGTTTCACATTGGCAGCTGCATATTTCGGATATAGTGGACTTTTTTGTGGCTTTTATTACCAGCCCGAGGATCCTGACATTCACTTGACAACTTCAGTTCAAATGAGAATTACAAAAATGCTTAAAGTATTATGTGTTTGTGGTCCTTCAGCGCTGACATGATATCTCTGGGCCTGTTTTAATGAAGAAAAGGACCTACAGTGCTGCAGTACATCCTAACCACCTCCCTCGGTCTGGTGTTTATCTCAGAGTTATTGAGCAGCACATTCAGATATCACCTCACAGTTCGTACTGTACACGGGGAACCCCCCCTCCATTTTCCTCCTCGCTCTGTCCTCCTCTCCATACTGTTGTGTATTCTGCGAGCTTGTTTGCTTCCAGCGGCCCAGTTTTGTTTCACTGTGGTTTTCAGTCGAGCAGAGCACGGTACAGTTTGTCTATCTGATAAAGATAAATCAAATTCTTTCCTCTGCTGCTCCTAGCGGCAATGCTGGTGCCCCACCAAAACTTTGATTTCAAAACCAATACCAGCTGACATCATCCCACAGGGATCCGACCGAGTGGTTCTGGAAGAAAAAGAAAGTCCTGCCAGGAAAACAACAAAACCACAACAGGTGGTAGGCATTAGATGCCACTTTGACTGTTTGAGGCGCTGCATTGGTCATATGAGTAGATTAAGTAAAGTAGCAACGTGTCGGTCCTGTGGTTGAGACACAGAAAAGTCTGAGTTTCACAATGAATCCAAGTGAACTGCCGCAGTTGCCAAGGTCATGTATAAGTCACTAATCTAATGTTCGAGTCACTAATGTCATTTTTCAGTTGCCCAAGTCATGTACGAGTTCCAAATGTCATGTTCAAGTCACTAATCAAACATCCGGGTCATCATATTCACATCAGAGTTAAAATCTCAAATCCTTAGTTTTGATTTAGAGTTCAAATAATCCAAGCTTGATTGGAAAAACGTCATTTATCAGTTACGGGAAAAGCCAGTTATTGATAAATTGTAGCTTCCAATCGTTTCATTAGGCTCTTTTTGTATTTTGTTTTTGGTGTTTCCCCTCTGTCTATAGATACTTGTGTTTTTAATTCAGTCATATGATCGGGCTAACATTTTATTTTATGTTTAGCACGTATCTTAACATTTAGGCTAAGCGTAAAAAACGACTTAAAAATTTGTAACACTACCACAAACTACCACACAATGCAAACAACCCAAATTTTCCTCTCTGGGTATCAGTTCAATATGTAGAACATTTGCAAACGCAAAAAATAGATGCAGTGCATCAAAATAAGTTGAAAAAGCAGTTCATCTAAAGTAAAAATGTAAATTCAGTTCAATCAATCCATCAAAAATTAAAGGTCAGTTCAAAAGCACAAAACAAACCAGCTGGGCAACAAAAGAAAGGCTTTGGTAACGGTATCCTGGTCATGATTGATAAAGTTATGATTTGTAGGGCGGCGATGAACGGTACGGAGGGCGACGACTCTTGTGTAGATGGATGAAATGATTCATTAAGGGCTTACACTTCCTCACATTTACTCTTATCAAAAGAGAGTTTTTCTTTGCCACAATCGTGCTTAATTTGTACTTTCTTCTCCATCACAACTTCAACAATTCTCTCCCCTTTCCGCTCTTGCATATAAAAGGGAGGATACGGCGGCGGCGGCGGTAGCGCTCGGCGGTAAACCTGAGTGATGTCACAACCTGAAGGGCCTCCACTGACAATATTTACAAGGATTACACAACTGGGGGGAATTATTTAATGTTGTTTCTATGTATTCAACCTGTCTGCAACTAACAAACATCAACAGACAAATGTTATGATACGAGTAAAATAAGTTATTTAAAATGTACCACTCAGAAACAGAGTCAGAAAATACTGAAAAACAAGAGAGAGAGCCAAGAGACAAACCTGAGTGATAGCAGCTTGGCCCGCAGTTTGCTGAGTTAAGCACTCTGCCTTATTGGTGTGTGTGTTTCGGAGGAGGGAGGGTGGCAGCTTATGTGAGTCCACAGGGGCATTGTGGGTAGTTCCCTCACAGGTTTTCTGCCTCTGCCTGGATACAAGCTGTGCAGCACTTCGCTCTGCGTCTTTGTTTTAGTCTCAGCCTCCTTCTACTCTCTACATTATCCTCACTTCTTCCACATAGATCCATCCAACCACACAAACGTATTTATTGAGGCGTTAATGTTCTTAATTCAACGCCAAGTCGACTATATTTGAAGGTTTCACCTGAAAACATAGTGGAAACACTACTAACAGTTTATTTATATGTGGCAGGGCAGCGGCAACTGAAAATAAATAAACACTTTTAAGGGAGAAATGTAGTTCATGCTAGAGTGCAGAATATAGTTTGCAAATTTCAAAACAAATCTGCCTTTTCAAGGCCGACGTCTGTGACTCTTCGTAAAGTTATAGTCCTCAGTTTTCTTTAAGCCACTTGTTGATTTTGTTTCAGCGTTTTTAAGAATATCGTGTATTTATATATTATTTGTTAGTTTTCATAGTTACCGGTGTAGTCTGCTTGTCCCTCAGTGTATTCAGATTGCAGACCATCGCATGAAAGATTCACAAGAAACAACACATGCTTGAGATATAGAAGATATTGGTGCATTTCCACTCCGTTGTACAGAGGTGTTCAGCGTCTTTTCAGCGCCTCGTTATCTTTAATTTTATGGCCAACAACTTTAGTGTTTGTCTCAATCTCACTGTTCTCATCAGCCTCGTTTCCAGCAGCAGCAGGCAACTGATTGCAGAGAAAAAGCTGTAAAAAAAACAAAATAAACTAAACAGCATAATGACAGCATACAGACGCTGTTAGAGACAGTTAGCTGGTGAAAAAAGTGGAACATCCAGTAGCTAAAGAGACAGATATTTCCCTCAGGAGTTGGTAAAGACCAAACCAGACGTAAAATAATATTGACTATTGTGAATGTGGTTCTGTGTCAGCTGAGCGTACAAATGTATCATAACAAGTTTGCTTTATCACATTTATTAGGTGATAATATGTCATATGTGTTTTGCTCTTAGCACCAAGTGGCTAAAAAAGGAGTTTAAAACGAATATATAGTGAGAGGATTCAGCTGTATTGTAATGGGTGTTGAAACACAATGTGCTGTACTTTGCTTGGAAATGTTGATTGGGTTTGTGGAGTCCAGATAGCACTAATATCGTCGTTTATAAATCAAGCTGTCTGGG
>JAPMOB010015837.1:0-10811 GCA_029875015.1 Lepomis gibbosus | reverse complement strand
TTTCAGACTTGTATGGTCTCTGAGAAAATCGCTGTGTTTCATTCGTCCCGCGTTTCATTCGTCCCGGCTCTCCCCTATATTTGCTGTTTGCAAATTCAGTAAATAAAAATAATCAAACTTTCAAACTCTAATGGTAATAACACAAAGTAAAAATCTGCTTTGTGTCCAGTCTGAACACATAAGAGCTCTGAGGGGTCTGGACCATCAGATACTGGACTTTAACAAAGTCCGGTACCAAATATTTCAGAAACCCTTTGGTCGGATTCACCTTTCCTGAGTGTGAGCGCGTGGCCCTGGCGCTCGGTTTTTAATGTGACATGAGTTAGACTGTAAAACACTGAGCCACTCAACAACAAAACTCTGTGCCTTCAAATCCCATATTTAGGATAATTATCCCACTTCAATTTTTACTAATGATGTAATTCAAAAACAAGTACATTAAGGATATGAATTCTTAAAACATAAATTATACAGTGCAAGATAATCATTCATTGATATATAGAATATAAGTATGAACCGTTGAAATGATGTTGGCATTAAAGTCTTAAAATTCAAATGCAACCTTTGCCACTACTCTTCTGCCCTACTCTATTAAAATTATTAGCGAATACACTAGGAAGATTATTTCAGGTGTTGACATGGATGGGTTAAATACTTCCATGGCTCCTTCCGTTTCAGTCATCCTTCACTTTGTATTCTCCTCTCTCCTCCTTCAGTCCTGTTTGATGGCGCGTCCCTTGAACGTGTCCATGAGGTTGAAAGCTCCCAACCATTGGCCAAACAGAATTCCCTGCTTCATAGGGAGGATACTGTGGAGAGAACAGAGAAATCAGACGGCCATTAAGACCTTTTGGCTGGTCGTCATGTCAACACATCGAATGCATACATGCATGCGTTTAATCAGCGAAAAATCTGCATTCATCCCAAGAAATTATGACTAAAACATATTTGGACGTATGGATATACAGAGAGGAGGGGCAATGGGGTCTGATAAGTTTAGCAATGCTATCACACAAGTTTAATACAGGCACATTCCTAATACACAGTGTTGGTGCATAAGTTCCTGATAAGATACAAGTATTTGCAAAAATACTGTCCAGGTCTTCAAATTCACACAAATAGTAATGAATTTCATCTTAACACTCAACAGGCATTATACTGAAATGTGTTTCTGCACATCTCTGCATCTACAGCCTCCAAAACCATTATTCAGTTTCAACAAAAACAGAGTATTATATACTAGATGAAGGTCAGATTTATTGCAGGACTCTTGTATTAGACCCAGAGCCAGACCCATATGAGATTTTTAAGTCCGACACCGATTTCGATATTTCAAGATTTCAAAATCCGATAGCCGTTCAGCCGATATTCTTTTCCTTCTTATTTTAAGAAATGCATAACTTAAACAAAATGATCCCTAACCTTTGTTATGTTGAGACCTCACCAAGATACCATGACATAATGAGGTTTAAAAATAAACTTGTATTGTTAGAAATAGCTCTTTGAACAAAAGTACAACTAAATGTATTAAAGTTTTCATAAATAAGAGTCAAATGTATAAAACTACAGAAAACATTTTTAAAATATCTGATTTATTCTAAATTACTAGCAGTGATTTGAATGAACATTAAATATTTTATGTACTGTGGCGGCCAGCGAAACAGAAACTATCAAATACACCAATATAGTACTACTAATAAAAATAATAATTATACCATATATCATCTCTCATGTCATTGCTTTCATAATAATGATAAACAGGGCTCTCCTATAATTATATATATATATATTGTCATTCAGTAGTTATTACCGTACATTTACTGTACACAATGACTACTTTCAAGTTTTTCACATTCACTCTGTTAATTCTATCCAAAGCAACAGAAACAATTTCTTAACACACTTCTGGCTCGATGATAGATCGACACAGAAGAAACAGTGCCCTTGAATTAATCTAATACTGCATGACTATCTATAACGAGCACCTGCAAGAAATGTTTCATAAATAAATCTACATTCACGTTTGGCGTAGCCTCCAACACTAGGTTACTGTATCATTAACACGCTGCTGAGCCTGGAGAAGGAAGTGAAAAATCAAGTCTGGTCTCCGAAGAGGAAAAGTGATGAGGGCTATTTTTTTATTACTGCAGCAAACTATGCAACAATCATGACATGAGGCAAGACTCTTTGTTTCTCTTTTTTAATATATCATATCGTCATATATCGGCTATTACGATAAAATAGCCGATAAATCGATACATCGATAAACGATAAATCGGTCTGGATCTATATTAGACTTTATTAGTTTTACCCAGGGGTGCCTAATAAACTGGCCAAGGTGTGTCTGTTCTTCATAGATTGTACTTTAGGTATTTAGACTTCCTCCACCCAGCACTTGGCATGTTTGCACATTTCTGTTCCCATCTTGTTAATTTCTTTAACACGATTAACATTTTAATGTGATAAATATATTTTACTAGTAGTTCAAAGATGATGCATGTAGCGCTGCCACTTAGTCCAGACAACGCTAGACATCATTAGCATTATTTGTTAGGATGCCAAAGTTTGCAAGTTGCTTCACCAAAATTAACAGATGTGTTTAAACAGATATTGATGTTATTATGCTAAGTAATCGTGAGAGTGGCACATAATAACTGTTTTGGGTTTACTAATGTTTTTACCTTTAACACTGTCGACAACACTTGTGACATTTTGACATCATTACACATTTGACTTAGTTCATTATGCAAACACAAAACTGTTTTGTGGCAGATAAGGAATTAAAACAACACAGGGTATTTCATCCCACTTTTCTCGTATCTGTGGAGGTACATGATTTTAGGTAAATTAAAGCTGTAGATGTTGAATCCAGTGTTGAATAAATATGAGTAGATGTGGGTGTTACATTACATTCATTTGGCAGATGCCTTTTATCCAAAGGAACTTACAATAACTGCATTCAACCAACTTTTTTTTTACGAGATATGGTGGACATATCTCATATCTAATGACGGAAGAAAAAAGGAAACCTTTGATAGAAATGGTTTGATAGTTGTTTTAAGGTGCAAAAAAATCATGCCTTTGTACATTGAATTGCAAACAAGTTGCAGTTGAACAGTAATATGCTTTAAAGATCAGTTTAGTGCTCATGATATATACTCCTCAGTATGTAAAAACGTATAACACGAATGTTGTCGCCACGGTTATCTGGCTTGGAGATGTCCACTTTTTAACAGAAAAAGGTCTGGGAGCTTGGAGTTTGGAGACGTTGAGCAGACAGGG
Source organism: Lepomis gibbosus (assembly GCA_029875015.1). Lineage (NCBI taxonomy): Eukaryota > Metazoa > Chordata > Actinopteri > Centrarchiformes > Centrarchidae > Lepomis > Lepomis gibbosus. The sequence goes on along the minus strand of JAPMOB010015837.1, from coordinate 7,529 downwards.
TAGTAGTACTTGTGCAAAGGGGTTTAACCTCTTTAGTCCCGGTTGAACTTGAAAAGTGAAAATAGTTTTATAGACTGATCTGATGTGATGAATCTTTTCTCTTTTACTGTGTTTTCATAGTTTATTATAAATGCTTTGCTTCCCTTTGGAGAGGGACGGCCGTTTGTTCCCCGGCTCACCATAGCCTGCATGTCTAAGTGTCCTCCTGGGCAAGATATTTACCCCAAATTTGTCCTGATAGCTGTGTGAATAATGAGTATCTGATGAGCAGCTTAGAGTCCGACCGATACGGGATTTTGAAGACTGAGGAGACATTTGAGGATTTTAAAATCTGATATATCGGCGGATTTGTTTTTTACTTCTTCTTTTCAGAAACACATAACAAAGATTAGCCGAACATTTATTATGTGTACTTAAGAGACCTCACCAAAATAATATGACATAATGCAGATTTTGTTGTTATAAATAGTAGTTTGAACAAAAGTACAGCAGATTATGTGAACACCAGTGTTGCCAGCAGGGGAGCTGCAGATCGTCCTCTGGTGGACAAACTGTGTAACAACAACACTTGTAACATGATTGAAAGATCCGTCTTCCATCTGTTTGTTTATTATTTGTCATTTATCGGCTGCTATACAGATAGATATCGATTACCCTGCGATTAGCTCATATCACCCGATAATATCGACACAGTAATTTACCGGTCAGGCTCTGGTTGCATGGTAACCTCTGCCATTAGTGTATGAATCTGTTTGTTAATGGGGTTAATGGGCTGGGCGAAAGGGCCAAAACTGTTATCACAATAAACAAATTCCATACCATTCGATATCGATAATTATCGCGATAAATGTCGAATCATTAATTCTTTTAAGTTTAAAGGTTAATTTTTGCTTGTGAGTGAAGATTAAAGAAACCAGATAGTTCATTGTGTGGTTAAACTTCTCTTTATGGTCAGAACGTGAGAAACACTTGACGCCAAACAGCAGATCACTTCACAAATCTGAGGCTGAAAGTTCAAAACTGTTATGATAAAACCTTTTTTCAATCCCTTTTCCTCAACAAAATAAATATCTTAATAGAAAAATTAAGTGCTAATTCATTCGTGATTCTAATGAAATAAATAATAAATATTTATTGCCAAATAATAGATATTGGGGACAATTAAATTGTGATGATTATCATTATTGCTTTATTGCCCGGCCCTACGTGGGGTGTATCATTACTACATTGGAGAATCAGCTGCATTAGAAAATCTTTAATTAACCACGGCTCACAAGATGTGTTTCAGTAAGAAACGTCTATCCATCAGAGCTTAAAATTCTGTTGGTGTGTCCTGGATGTTAAATATGTCACTTTCTGAAAACCTGATAAAACATTTAACAGACAAGATGAAGTATTTTAAATTTGCTACAGCACTTATTTTGTGCTTCTCCTCCATGGCAGCCAAGGTCAAAACTAATGAAGCATTTAGCCCCATCCAGCAGTGGACACTCAAGTACATTTATTCGATAGCTTTAGTTAGCAGTTACTTTGTAGATTTATATCCAAAATATAAATCAATGTGATAACAGGTTAAGCCATCCAGCAGTATACAAAGTACTTGAAATGAGCCCCACCTTTACCAGCTGCAACATTAAACTGATGAACACATTAACGCACCAATTATTTTAATTCAGTGACTGAAATGGGCTGTTTTGCATAATGCATACTTTTGATACGTCAGGCTGTTTAAGTAGGCTTCAAGATTTAAGTAGGTTTGTTAAGTAATTTGTCGCAGCCAGAATGATGCCTTCCTGCATCTCTTCCTAATCAACCCGTGTTAGCAGCTTTTGGATGACTAACAATCCTTTGACTAACAATGACTGTCTTCAAAGAGGGAGCAGAGACAAGGCTGGATAATACAACAACACATTATTAAAAGCGTGAATACAATGGCTTTTATGTAAAATGAACAGAGGTGACAGGCGAGGCACGATCTCCATTTGTGTGAGCTGCGTTCCAGAAACGAAAAGCTTTCTAATGGAGAATAATGGCTCTGTCCCCAGACAAATGGACCAGAGACAGAAGAAAGAACAACGAAAGAAGACGTCTCCAAAATACTCTCTTATCAAACGTTATTAAAGGGCAAAACAACTCAGCTGAAGCGCTGAGGGTTTTAAGCAAGGTTATCAGAAACGATACAGTTTCATTTCCGTTACCAATCTTACTGCAAAGATATTACACGGTTTTAATCATTTGGATCAAGTGGTGGGAACTGCACTCTGTTTACTGGAGCCAATGCAGAGTCTGAGTAAAGTGTTGCTTTATGGGAAATGGAGGCATCACGACTAAGCCTTACTGACTCATAAAAGGGCTGTGTCAGTTTATTCTGACAATCAATGATGCATTTGCTGTGATAAAAACTACAATATGTTTACATAATCCCAAATACTGTCTCCTAAAAGCTGATAAAACACAAACAAGAAAAAGGCATTTCTGTTTTTGGGAGTCTGAACATTGCAAGTTGAACTCAGGAGTCCAAACTCACAAGAGAAGCAGATTGGGAGAATATCAACATCAAGTTATTCCAAGTTAAAGAATAAAATCCAAGTCAGGAGTCATATATGTCCAAATAAAATAGTTGCAAATATGTTCAGATTTAGAGAAGTCAAATATGACTCATGTGTAAGTGACTTGAGTCCATATCTCTGCTGGTCTCACCAGGATGACCACAGACGCTGACTGGCCAGTCATCTCAATAGACGTCCTGCTATGAAGTGGGAACTCACATCCCCAAAATTGCTTAAGCAAATGTTTTACTAAGCAGTATTTTGACAACATATTCAAAATCTAAGCAGCTACAATTCTGAAAAAAGCTGTTGTACAATAAAAATAAGAAAATTTGTAGGTTTGAGTATCCCCAGGTTTATGTTAAATCACAAGTTCACACAGTGTGCAGAACACGGACTCTCCCAGGCATCTGGTGTGTGCTTAACTTAATGTGGACTTTGAATTGGGACAATACTTGGGCCATGTTTCACCAAGTCCATGAGAATAAGAATGGAGACTAAGACGTTACAAAAGATGAGTGAATAAATAAATAGAGAGAAACAGGAACAAAGATAGAAATGCCATATTGTCCCGAAGAGGAACCCAACACCAAGTATATACTGTATGCCACATTTTACATATTATAAAATATTATATTTCTAATTAAGTTCTTTGCACAAAATAAAGTTAAAAGGACAAACAATATCATGCCGGTATTTCTAAATTCATTGCATCTAAAATAATTTATAACTTTAATGCTTTATTAACCATTATGACTAACCAGACAGTGTTATTGAAGATGGTGTGGAAAAGAGAAATTACTTTTTAAAAAATGTAACTACAGAGAAATAATGAGGACAGGAAAGGAACAAAGACCGGTGAGGACGATGAGGAAAGGAGCACAAAAGGTGGAATGACGATTATCTGAGAAAGTGGTGATGAGTGAAGGAAAAATGATCAGCGGAGATGAAAAGTCTCCAAAAAGGAAGACAGCACAGAGAGTAACGGACAGCCACAGCTCAATCACTCAGGGTGCTCAACAAGTCTAGCAAAGATGTGACCACTTGTTAATCCTTTGTTCACAGTGGAGCACAAGGTGGGCGACACAGGACTCGTGTAACCTGATGAAGCTGCATGACGAGGTCTGGGCCTCACAGATATCTGCTCTGGAGCTGTGCAGATTCAAAAGCTGAACGTATTTATCTCATTCTTTATTGATAATGATACCGCTAATGAGACTGCTTAATGATCCGAGTCTGTGCTGATACCTTTCTCCTATTTGGTGACAGTTAGTTGGTAAGATCAGACTCAATGGCAGCCGGATTTGGCGGTTTTCCAACTGAAAGACAGTCGAAGGCTCTGCATTTTTTCTTTAACCGATGTCCTTTGTGTTCCCTAACTTACAAGAAATTAACTTGGAACATAAATGGCATTTCACTTCCTCCTTGTCTTTGGGTTCAGGGAAATTAAGCTAAGCCTTTGACCGTTTTTGCACGTTCAGCCATCCGAGCAAGCAACCAGCAGACCAAATGAGCACCACTCTAAATGTTTAACAATATTTATTTAACTCAAAATTAAGACTAATTCCAATGTAAAGGTGATAAAGTATGGGGTACGAACATTTCAGTCATGTCAGGGCAGGATGATGGATGCATGGAAAATGTGTGTAAGGGTGTTGTAATGTGCAAGAAACAATAACTACGACTAAAAGAGCATGTCTAGAAACCAAGGCAAAGGTGGAATCTGTGGAGGGAAACAGAGGGTAGTAAGTTAGCAGGGAGGTCTGTGACCTCAGACCAGCAGGATCATCTCTAAGAATGAGAATAAGGCGTTAACAATATTCTACAGGGCAGTTAGCCCAGGTGACCAGAGTTACCGCAATCAGTCTCAGCTCTTCACCTGCAAGTGAAGGCCACACCCACACATGACCCCACAGGGCGTCTCAGTTATATAATGAGTTGATATCACTAGCGATAAATTATTTTAGTGTGCTTATTAGCTGCCGGGTTGTTATTAAATTAATTATATGATTCATTATATGACCAGAGCAACAACATATAAAGTTACTTTATAAACTGAATATCTGACATCACAGTACTGAGTGGCGTTTTACACTCTATTACACTAATACCACGTTTCCGTGCCATAACTAAATAACATTAGTTGTCTTATTCATTTATTCGTGTTTCAAGTTAAATCAGATTTGATTTAAATGACATGACTTGTCTCTTAAACATAATGTTACATTAAAGGACCCAGTCGTCCCGATAAGCTCGGATCTCATTGATCTTCAGGTTTTCAGAAATATTAGAACCAGGTATCGATCACCATCCCTACTCATTTTATCACCTGCACTTTGAGCAGTCTGGGTGTTGGGTGGACCGGATTGTGCAGTAAGAGCGGTGGGCTTCTTGACAACAGGGAGCCCTGATGCTTCTGAAAGATCATCATTAAAATATGCTCTACCTTACTAATGGCAGGCTCCTTTCTCGAAGGCAAAGTTGATCTCCAAATACTTGCCTAACCCTGCTGAACAAAAACGGGAAATAAAATCACTTTAAAAGAAATTATAAATTTGGACCTGGAACCTGGAAGCCACGCCAGCAACACCACAACAAACGAATAAATAACAATAAATAAATGCATTTAATTTTAAATATCAGTCTAATTGTACACTAGAGATATGCAGGTTTAACAATTGTGATTCTCACGGTTTTCAGCCCAATTCTGCCCCTGTATCAGCAGATTCAGATTAATTACAATAGATCTAATTTTTACCAGTTAGGATGCAGCAGGACCATCCAATCAGGCTTCTTGTCTGTCTCGCTCTAGCGACTGCAGCCATGACTTGTAAAAACCCGCTTTAACCGCGCTGCATTTCAATGCGTTTCATGTTCCAATGTTCTGCCTTTTAATTATTAACACTAATCAGGTCACACTTACGGTTTTGGCACCCAAGGAAGTCAGTGCTTCGGATCAGAAACTCTGAATGAGACAAACCAAAACATTCCACACACTAAATTCCTATTCATGAATTTACCTAAGTCACACACTCCGCGGCCCTGTACGCAGGATAACGGTTAATGATTGATGGATGGATGGATGAGTCACACATTCAACTATTAACACTCATGAAAACGTGAACGTGTGCATGGATCCTGGGAGAGACGGACAAAGAGCGGTTAAAAACCAACATCTTTCTATTTAGTGTGTTTTTAGTGTATTTGATGTTAGTTCATTTGAAGAGTCCAACAAAGCTCCAATATACAGTTCATTGTTCAGTTTTAGGGTTGAATTATTCCAAGGCAATCACAGCGTGAAGTAATTTTAGTATACTTTACCACTATGGTAACATTTCAGTAAAGTTTGATGGATGTCCATAATAATTGTAGCAGAGAAATTTGACACAAGCCCCAAAAGGCCCCAATCAGACAGACTGCATTTTTCCCAGTGAGAGGCACCTTTTTAAAATCGTTTTCTATTGGCAGTGAGCGTTCTGCGGGCTGTTTATGCGCCCTGGGTGGCTCGCGTTTTGGGCACCTTGCGTTTTCGAAGGAGCACTCTCAGTGCATGGAGTTTAAAAAAAATCAACTCTAGGCGGAAAAGCACCAAACGCTTTTGTTCTTTTCATTGTCCTGTCAAATGAATGGAGAGACAGGCCCTTAGTCTGGACAGGCTGGTGGTACTACCCGTCGTGTATCCTCTTTCTAAGGTCTCATGTACCCACATGGATCTGTTTCCCCGTCTCCTGCGTGTTTGTACACCTCTCACCCTCAAACCAGAGCAAGTGCCTTCCTCTATTTTTTTTTAAAGCAGATGTGTTTAGCAACAAAAGACACAGACCTGTGACTTAATATGACAGTTATTGCTTAGCAGCAAACAAAACATTACACATCGCTGGCGCTGTAATCTTTGATTAGACTGACAGGACAACTGATTTGGTGGTTGACTAGCAAAAAAAAAACAAAAAACATAACGCACTGCTCTTTTCTAAATTCAACCAAAAAGAGACCTCACGTTTTCAAACCTGCAAAACCTGTGTGATCGGGCCTAGTACAGGCAGATTACCTCCTCCACCATATATCTAAGGACCAATAGCACTATTAGTGGATGCAGGAAAACATTTCGGTGCTAACTTTTGGGGTAACTTCAAAAAGTTTTACAAAGCTATTGTTCATTTGCGGTTTTAATAAATTATACTTGTTCCACATCACCGTCTTGCGTGAACTCACTCCTCGCCACATACCCCTATTGCAATCTCAAAGAAAAGGACTTTAACTCAGAAAAACACAAGAAACTGGGAACAGAACACTGCTATAAAGGTCAATCGCATTAGAATGCATATCAATAAGCAGCAATGTCAGCTATAACAGAGTTTAACACAGTGCATCAAATAAGAGGAACAGACAGGGAGATGACACATCCAACACACTGTGGAATGACAAATATTGCTAAATGACATAAAACCTTACATGACCGGCCTCTGTAGCAGTGTTTGCGCTGTTCACTTACGTCAGAATTAAAGGTATTTTACATGTTTACCGCATGTGCTTAGAAGCATAAGCCAAATGTTTGAATCCATGATGACAAACACAGACACAGAATCAGACCACAGATTGCAAATGCTGCCCATAATGAACATAACCCATTGAGCAGGGAAATATTCACGGGGAAGCTACACGTCAGCGCCATCAGAGACAAAAAGACGCACTACAGTGTGTGTTTTTGTCTTTGAAATGTTAACTGCTCCCTTTAGGGAAGGTGTGGTTTGAGGAATGACTTCACTTTATCCCTACTTCCTGTGTTCTCAAAGTAGAAATCCTCTGATAGGTACTCATGATGCATCATGACGCACACTTATGGTAACTAACTTGTTCTGCCGTCACACAGAACAGCTTTTTGCCATTGTAATTTGTCAGACAAATCCATCCATCCATCCATCCATCCATCCATCCATCCATCCATCCATCCATCCATCCATCCATCCATCCATCCATCCA